>BRDA01006167.1:0-39367 GCA_036984385.1 Crenuchus spilurus
GAGAGAGTAGAGAGAGAGATACAGTGAGAGAGTAGAGAGAGAGGTATGGAGAGAGAGATACAGTGAGAGAGTAGAGAGAGAGGTATGGAGAGAGATACAGTGAGAGAGTAGAGAGAGAGAGGTATGGAGAGAGAGATACAGTGAGAGAGTTGAGAGAGAGGTATGGAGAGAGATACAGTGAGAGAGTTGAGAGAGAGAGTAGAGAGAGAGAGAGAGAGAGAGAGTAGAGAGAGAGTATATGTGTGCTGTTATATATTGCTGCTGATGTTTCCGCTGATTCGTTCAGTGTTGTTGCTATGATACCGCTGAACGTGGCTGTAACTGCTGCAGGATTTGAATATCGGTCTTCTAAAGCGCTCCGCTCGGCCAATGGCCTGCAGCTCTCAGAGCGGGTGGGCGGAGCTTGAGCAGTACGGACTCAGCGATTAAAACAATCTGTCAGGTAGTTTTTCGATTTATATCCTGCAGACATTCACCTTACATTGCTGGAGAACTCATAGTGTTGTCTTCTTACAACTGTCAGCATTGTGTTGACCCAATGCCGAACTTATTTAGACTGCCCGGTTTGACTGTGCACGCACATAGTGTCTTCTAAACTAACCCGTTACTTTACATCCAGTATGGATACGAAATTGTCACATTATTTATTTATGTTGATATAGGATAATATACATATAATTGGATTCAAATGCATGTAATTTATAAACTATTTCAATACGTAACTTACATTAAAATTGGATACAGGACAAATAATGGTCTTAAAATGTCTTAAATGTAACTTGTTGAAAGCTGCAGAAACCCTGAACAAGAAGACAATACATGCAACGATGATATCCCCCCACCACACACACACACACACGCACACACACACAATGTAATTACTGTTATGGAACATAAATGTTCTTGGACATCTCTTACTGCCATAAAAAGTTTACATATGGTTGGTAAACATCTTGTAGTCCAGTACAAGTCAGGTAGGGACACAAATGGGGTAGCGACAGCCTCAATAAAAATGATAAATGGCCTTATTGGTACACAAAATCTGATTCTGATCCATACATTGAAAACTGAAACCATCGTTAAGTGTGGCTTGTTGTGCCTATCAGTCCTTTCCCCAGTGAATCTGCTCCTTTGGCTGAAATTTCAAATGAAGAGCAGCTCCTATCTGCATAATGGTTTGCCTGCATCCAGCATGAAAGTACTCAGCAGGGTTTCTTTTACTGCATATTAAATGTTGTAGCTGGCTGTTTATAAGTAATCTGTACACCAACTAATAGGATGATACTTTCTTTGCCATAAAAGAGTTCAGTGGTGTTCAAGAGTTATTTGGCAAATGACCCATAAACACCACAATGCTTTGAAATCTTTGAATCGGAGACTACAGTAAAATTCGCTTTTTATAACTGGCATGTTTCTGACAAGATGCCAGGCCTGTTTTCAGTCTGTTCTATTCATTCAAAGCAGGGCGTTGGATCAGTGCCTGGTGCATTCAAGCAGTGACAATGAGTAGTTTCTACTGCAGAACAGCCCAAATGCATATCCACTGGTACAATACTGAACATGTGCTGGGCCAGTATATCAGCAAAATCTTCCTTTAAGGAAAATACATTGAATTTCCTCAAATATGATACATATTTATACAGGTGCAGGGGGCTGGACTACAACTTCAAAACAATTATTTGATTATATGGTCATTTTAGAATATTATGACTAGCCCTGGTTTGGAATGAGCTTGGTCTGTGTTGTCACTGATGCCACATGACAGGGTTTTCTGCAGGGTAGTGTGCAAGTGAGCACACTAGTCAGTTGTATCAGAGTGTAAAATGATCATCATGGGCAAGGGATATAATCTGATTGATGTCCATAAAGGGCATGATAATAGGGTACCAGGTGAAGAGTGGTAGCATCACAGAAATGCCAAAATTTGTGGGATGTTCTAGAGCTGCCATTGTGAAGGTGTACCTACAATGAACTTCTCATATATTAAGTGTCTCCCAGTGGTATAACAGTATTGCAACTTGGACCATTGATGCCAGAAGGGAACAGTCACTCTAGTGACTGGTATTGAGCACCTTAGCAGGCTAGTGTCAGGGATTACTATTGAGCAATTGAGCAAACACTTTTAGCCAAATGTGGTTATTCCCACATTTGCACAAACTTCCCGGGGATCAAACCGGTGACAAGACCAGATCGCTAACCACCAGGCCACAGCTGTCCCTGCCCCACATTCAGATATGACTGTGTAGTATTCAAATTGAACTAGAATTTAGTGTTGAAAAATCAATACTGAATGCTTCAGTGGAACTCCAGGCTTAATATAAGTTTTTATTTAATATTTCAACCATTTTAAGATGTTCACACGTCCAACTCCACATTCTCTGAATGTCCTTTAGCAGCTTGTCCATGTATGAAGATAAGATGGCTTAAAAACGAATGGCTCAGACTGAGCTAGCCTGCACCAACAGTGGAGCTCTTCTTGCCTTAGAAAGCCTTATTAAGGCAAACCTCCATGGCCTTTGATGTGGAGTTCTGCTACTGTACTCCATTTTGCCTGAAGATATAATATAGTGTTGATGCAGAAACACTGTTATCCTCACATCCTTCCTGCTCTGTCTCCTCCTCAGCAGTCAGCACCGGTGGAGAGCATTTAACGAATCCCACCAGCAGCAGCGCAGTCTCTGTGGAGCCGTGTCAGATAAGTGTGTCCCTTCTCTCGCTACAGCAAAAGGATCTTAGCACAGCTAAATGCCCATGTTTGTGGCTCACAACACACGTGTATGCCTAGTGACCAGACTATTCCCACAGCATTTTAGAAAAGGGCAGCATCACCAAACTTGCGATTAAGTGGGTTTAAAGCATTAAAGGGCTGTCAAGTCCCATGGGACAGTGCAGTCATGTGTTTTATTTATTGAAGTATTATAATATGGCAAGATAGATTTTACACTTTTTTTTGGAAGACTGAATCTCTCAGGAGAATAGCCACATTTGCAGATATGCTTACAGTGCTGGAAACAGCAGAAATACCATTACAGGCTTCTTATAGGAACAAAGCTAGTAAAGCTATGTGCTACACACAGTGCTGGGAAGAAGTATTTGTGGATTCCTCCTATTTTTGCTGATTTGTCACATTTAAATGTTTTAGATCATCCAACTAATTTCCATATAAGACAACACAGCTATAAAATTCTTGTTCCAGCTACAGAATATACAGATTTATTTTAAAAACTACATCACCCATGATGTCATTGCCCCATATACCTAATAACTGGTTGTGTCACCTTCTGCAATAAAAACTGCAATCAAACATTGAGTTGAGTCTTACACAGCACAGTGGAGGAATATTGTCACCACTCTTCTGTTAAGAAATATTTTAATTGGGCTACGTTGAAGGATTTTTAAGCATGAACTGTCCATTTAAGGTCCTGCCACAGCATCTCAGTAGGATTCAAATCAAGATTTTGGCTCCAAAGCCTTCATTTTGTTTCTTTTGAGCCTGTCTGGGATGGAATCGCTTCTGTTTTTTATGTATTATTTTTTTTAATAATCCTTTATTATTTCCAAAGTGGGGAATTATGACCTCCACATTTTACCCATCTGTGCAGTGAAACAAAGACACACTGGCAGTGGGCAGCCCCTATCCACAATTGCTCAAGTGCAATTCAGTCATTATCTGCCTGGATCTCTAACCACCAGGCCACGGCTGCTCCGAATTCTACCATGGCATAACCCAACTGTGCATGAGCTTTAAGTCACCATCTGAAGGGTGGACATTCATCAAAGATTTTTGAGAACAGAATTTATGGTTCTATCAGTTCTGCAGAAGCACATCTCCATCTTTGACTCTGGCTCTAAAGTTCTTGCAACTCTCCCATGAATGTCATTTTTGCCCAGCATGTTTCTTATTGTGGGACTACTGTATGTACAATGACCATAACTGGCCTTCAGTGAATAAGGCCTGCAGGTCATTAGATATTCTTCTGGAGTTGAAATTTTGGTAGGCTGGCCAAAACAGAGAAGGTTCACCACTGTTCCAAATGTTCTCCATTAGTGGATAATGGCTCTCACTGTGGTTTGCTGGAGCCTTTTCCAGACTGGTAGATTGTTTAGTGATCTGTATTTTAATCTCTTTGGAACGTGACAACTTTTGTGATATTTAGATTCAGACAGTAATCATGTCTGGATGTGAAGCCAAAAGTTGTATTACCTTTTCACATAGGACCAGCTAGGGCTGAACAGCATTTTCCCTTCCATAAATGAAATGTAACCTTTCTGTTAACTTGGGTTATCGTTATCTAACAATAAAAGTAGTTTAATGTTTTGAATGACAAATGAGCAAGAATAGAATAAATACTTTTTCACTGCATTGTAAAATGAATGTGATTCAAACCATGTTTATGGACAGAATATACTGTATATTAACTGCAATATTATTTTTTCTGTGCTACCACAACAAGAGTGGTAGATGAGGAGTTCAAAACAAGGCCCAAAGGAATTGTCTAATTAAAAAGCCTTGAAAATGGCAAAGTCAGTGTATTTTAGTGTCCTTCACTCTATGATGCACTAATGTAGAATCCAGAATGAAGCATCATCATATATACAGCATTAAAATGACTGATGTCTCCATATGAAGTCTTGCACATTTTGATTAGAAAAACAGAATGAAGAAAAGAAGAAAAAAAAGATTAGAAACTGCCACAAGAAATTGTGTTCATTGGCTATGTATACATACAGTACATACATACATATACATACATACATACATACATACATACATATATATATGTGCTAGGTCTCTGTCTCCACAGTAACGGCTGTGCAGGTTTGAAGGTGTTACGTCAGTTCATTTATGACTGCAGTGCAACAAAAAATGGCCGCCACACTTAAGATTGGCACAAAAGAAGAGCAGCATGTAGTGATTTATTGCAGATGTGTTTGGACATCTACAAACTAAATTTGGAGCGATACGGTAAGGAAGGTGAAAGTTTGTTACTGGTGATGAGACATGGATTCATCACGATGAGTTTGAGAGTAAACGGCAGAGTATGGAAACATCCTCAGTCATCCACCGATTAAAATGTTAATCAGCTGGAAATGTAATGTTTACAGACTGAAAGAAGCAATAAGAGGATTGAGATTTGCGCCTGATGAAGATGTGAAGGCCATGGTGCATTCCTGGCTCACAGCTCAACCAAGAACATGTTTTAATATTAAGGGGAAATTAAAGCTTGCTGATAGATGGACAAAGTGTAGTGAAAAGCAGGAGGATTATATATAAAAAATAATGTATTTATTTTTTCTGAACACTGATTAAAATCACTTCTTCAGCCAGAGTGCAGATAATTGTTGACTCGCACATGCACTGACATGGTGGTAGAGGTTAGTGTGAATTGTGCAGGTGTGAGTGAATCAGACAGATCAAACAGCAGAGCTGCAGCTTGAGTTTGTAAACATGGTATCCACTCAGTCTCTCAATTAGACACTCCTACCTTGTTAGTCCACCGTGTAGATGTAAAGTCAGAGTTAAAGCTTGTACTTCAGCCTGAGGTTTGCTTCTGAATTCTAATTACACACACACGTCTAGCTTCTATTCTCTGAGAAAATATAATATTTCACACTTACTTTCTAATTGTTGGTAGGGTCACATGGCTCACGGAGAATCATATACTGTTGTGATGGCTACGGACACTTGATATCAACATAACTGCACTTCTGGAATAAAGCAGACTGTTCAAGGCCAAGTAAGAAGTCGATTTAACTTTAAGTTTCTCTCCGGAAGCATAACTGACTCACAACAGAGGCACAGGGTATTTTATACAGGCACTAAGGAGATGCTGAATCACCCCTCCTGTTACATATATACGGTTTCCCCTTAACGTCACGCATGAAGGAGCCATCAGTTAAATGTAGTTTTTTCAGTTATCTTCTTTTGGGACAAACATGTTGACTCCACTCTGACAGACCACCTCCTGCCATCTAGCTCAGTCTCATTTTAAAAGTCAAAGTTATGTGTAATGTGAGGAAAAAGTCACATGTCTTTAAGTGAGGTTCTTCGACCGTTTACATACATACATACACATTATACTTATATAGTGCCTTTCTAGACACCCAAGGACGCTTTACAATTGACAAACTTCATACACACACTCCGGTGAGAAGCGGCAGCCAGTCGCGCACAGCGTACTCTCAACTGGAAGCGACCGTCCACCTGGAGGACTGCATCGAGCACTAGGGGGATCACCCAGGACAGAGTGCCAACCATATCTGGGCACACATACATTCATACACACCAGGGTAATTTTTAGAGTATCCAATCCACCTGATCTCCATGTTTTTGGACAGTGGGAGGAAACCGGAGTCCGGATGTGGATTTGAACCCAAGACCTCAGCGCTGAGAGGCGAACGTGCTAACCACTAAGCCACCGTGCCGCCATAATTTTAAAACTTAATTTTAAATAAGTTTAAAACTTTTAATGCTCTCACTGAGTGTCAATTATACATTTGCCCATTTCTGCTGTATTGAATAATCTCAACTGAACTCCATCACTGTGATGTTTGGAAAGCTTTTAAATAGGGGGATTGTTTTTTTGGGGGTAAAGGCACTTAAAAGAAGAGTTTACTTTATTTCACATTTGAGCAGTTATCTTGGGCCGTTTTAATGTCACATTTTTTAAAAAATATTTTCTCCAGTGATTGTTTCTGAAAACAAATTGCTTCCAAGTACAATAACTCTTGATAAACATTTTCCTCAAAACAGATCAGGATAATTGTATTGTGCTTCAGTGCTGGAGGTGGGAGAAGGCATTTTAAAGAACCCTTTTTACCAAGAGTGTAGCTTCTCTTTCATCACAGGATCCTTGGCTGAAGAGCATGATTCATTTCCAGATTGTGACTGATGATTCATTCTTGCAGATAAGAACAGATCAGTTCTAATGGATTGACTACAGTTGTAGTTATGTCAACTGTAACTTTCTCATGTCACTACCATATGGAAAAACATAGGCGACTTTGTTGTCTTCCTCTGCCTGTTTAATGGAACAGAAGGACAGAAATGCTGAGTAGACTGCTCAGCAGTAGTCAGGGTTAGGAACCAGTCAGCACTGCAGGATACCTAATCCACGAAACCAGTTACACTGAAATGAGCTGCACCAAACTACAGTCAAGACAACAATCTCAGTATGCAGCAAAATCCACTCAAAACTTAGTGATGTTCCCCCTCCCCTGAGAGCTGAATGACTTTCTGTAATTACTACTCGACTGAAAAAGGCTATGAAGATTAATATAGTCCTAGCCAATCACAGCATTTACAACACAGCAGCTTAGAAGCAATCAGTGTCTCAAATTGTGGCGTATGCTTCCACTACACACAATGTACTACATTGTGTTTAGTACATGTGGTGCATAGTGTTTTTCTACAGTAGTATTAATAGTAATAATGGGGGCAGTTGTGGCCTTGTGGTAAGGGATCTGGGCTTGTGACCAGAAGGTCGCTGGTTCCATCCCCATGCAGGTCATGAGCAAGGTACCTAACCCCCAACTGCTCCCCGGGCACCATGGATAGTGCTGCCAACTGCTTCAGACACGTTCTTCTCACAGTCTAGTTCACTAGTGTGTGTGTTTCCCTGCATGGATGCTAAGGTTGTGCAATCACTGACAAAAAATTGAATCTAATCTAAAGTTCTAGCTAAACAATAACATTCTGCATCATGTCATCAAACCACATTCAATAACCTCCTGTGCCTCAAAATAAAAATGCTCTTATTTCTAGTCTGCTGTCCACCAAACATACTTCAGACTCATCCTTATGAGATGTCTACTAAATGAAAAATATGTTAACCCAGCAAGGTGCCTTCTAATGGTTCCATTCACCCTTTCCAACACGCTGGGCATATCCGACCACTGAATGTGCCACACTAAATTATTCAGCAGTTCTAGTACATCAAAAGAGCTTCTTTCCCCATGTCATCAAACTGATGTACAATCACAGCAGATAAGCTTAGGTACCCGATTCAGTTTAGTACCAAGCCACCCCGATTCTACTCTTCTGTATTTAAATATACAGCATCCCATAATATTTATGTTTATTCTATTTTATTCTCTTTATTTTAGTGCTACCTCCTACCCAACTGTTGCAGGCTGCATTACAATGCTATTCTATTATTCTGTTCACCCTTGTTTACCAGTGTGTGTGCATAGGTTGATGTTTAGATCTCTGCATTGAATCTCTGAATGTCCTGAGGGCCACTAAGACCAAAAGCTAATAAAGCTGATTCTATATGCAAACATACTTGGCTAATAAAGCTTGACATCTGTCTGCTGAAGCTGGTCTATCTCCTATCCATTCCCCCTGTCCTGCCTTCCCCGCTCCCCTTTGCCATGTCCTGTCTTTGTGCCTAGGTGAAATGTGTGACTTTTTCTTTTCCCACCTGGGCTCCCAGACTGCCCAATTTGGGGTGCTGTCCGGGAGTTGAGTTTTTTTTTTAATTTTTATCACCTCCTCCCCCATTGTGTCCCCCTGTTCTAAATTTTATGATAATTTCACTGTACTTGTACACTGACAATAAACTGATCAATTCAGACTATCTCAATAATACACCACATCCTGCTTCACTTCTCAATGTGAACAGACCACTCACACCAAAAAAACACTTTTGACTCAGATGCTGCAAAAGTGCAGAGATCTCCTGTTCACACATATAAGTATGTTAAGGTACAAGAAAACTGGAATGGACATAAGCAGGAGAAAGAAACAATTGGGAATTTGTACTGTTTATTTGGGATGTGAGAATGTGAATGTGTTTTCTTGTACAAAGTGTAAATTCAGTGTAAGAAATTGGATTAACAAATATTTACAGTACATTTCAAGATTAAATCAGATGACATTTGGAAATGGAGACTGGTGGTGGAACCAGCTTATTGTGGCATTGCACCATGCATTTGTCAGCAGTCTTGAGGAAAATATTGGTGCTCTTTATTTTGGGACTGAGATGGCCCAAGTCAAATGATAGAAAACATTAAAGCAGGAAAAAAAAAACAGGAAAGATTCACACTTCTGAAGTTCCACTGACGTCAGGCCAAACACATCTGAGCTGACACCTCTGAAAGATATAACTATTATCTCAATTTAAAATAGTTCATACATGTATAGCAAATATATAGACATGTTTCATGGGGTTCATTATAAGAAGCCTTTAAACAGTTATTGGAAAAATCCTCCTGATTCAGATCTTTGAATGTAGAGCATTGTAATCTTTCAGAAGTACATGAAAGACTTGTGAAGCTGTCTCTCTATCTGTAAACTCTACTACTTTAATCCTGAATTACTGCTGATAAGCCTATCAAGTCTACTTTTACAAGAATAAGAATGCACTTAACACAGTAATGACAATCCAAGTATTCTAGCTACTTTAAATTAGAACTCAAATAGCAATTTAGATTATTTTGAATACCCATCCAAGGGTTTTAGATTTGACCTCTCTGAGTCTTCAGGCTAATGTGCAATACATCACAAAAATAAACATTTCTGAATTAAAAAAAAAATCCTTTTGGCATTTTCAAAGTCACAATATACAATATATTAATTTTCCTTCAACTGTGCAAATATTACTGGATTTGCACAATAAATAAAGGTGATAAGTCAGCAGGTACAGAGAAAAATTATATATTTATATATATATATATAATCTATACAAAATAGATACTAAAATAAAGAGCAGTTAGCACAAAGGGCATCTCCTGGTAAGTAGACATAATCATATGCTGTACTAGAGACTGAAACCTGCTTATCAAATGCTGTTTAGTCTGCTGTATTTGATATAAATAGCACCTTCAGCTAGAAAACCCCTGTTGTCAAATGGCTATGGTGTTTCGTTACTCTGTGTGGTTGATTGTCATTTCATTGGGTATATATGCAGGCAAAAACTACAGAAGGAGGAAGAAGACACAGCCTATGAGAGAATACAAAGCTGCTGCTGGCAAATGAGAAAGCCGACCTTTGCTTTTATGCTGTGTGGAGACGTTTCAAGGCAGATTTGAAAGTTGTGTCAAAGGGAGGACAGACACTAGAACCTGAAAGGCAGAGGTTTGAAGAGATCCTCTTTGAAGAGAGTCAAGTACCTTTAATTCTAGGTGACTGTAGGTGGGGTGGGTGGGGGTTCTGGAATGCATCAATACAGTAGACATCTTCACATACACTCTTAAAAGGGGCTCGGTCAGATTTGCTTTAATTTCATGTATTGGTATCACTGCTTGCTGACTGGCTGTCTTCAGCATGCTTGAACATCAGGATGGAATTGTAGATTTTCAGTGCAGGGCCAAGCTTAACACTCATGATCTTCACTATGTCACGCTGTGTCAGCAGCAGGAACGCCTTGCCATCGATTTGCTAGCAAGGAGACAAGCAACAGAAAGGTTAAGACCATGTAAACATTTGAAAATATTACACAGGTTCGTTTGCTCTCTTATTCATTATAAGAAACATTCTCATCACAAATAACCATCCTGATATACACTACAGTCACACGTCAAAAATGCTAATGTCATGGAAAAGTTCGTTTGAGTTCATAATTTAATTCATAAAGGTAAACAGTCATATTTATTTCCATTATATGTAATGTGAGATATTTCAAGCATTTTATTGTTTTAATGTGCATCAGTATGGCATATAGCTCATGAGTTGGCTGATCAATCAAGCACAGTAATATCATGGTCAGTAAACTATTTGGTAGCAGTTCTGGCACTGTGGGCAGCAAGTCCTGGCATCTCCATAAAGCTTGTCAAAAGACAGAAGCATGAAGTGCCCTAAAATCTCCTGGTAGATGACGGAGTTGACTTTGGACTTGATAAAACACAGTGGACCAACACCAGCAGATGACATGGCAGCTCAAACCATCACAAAAACGGAAGAAGCTTCAACACGTTGGATTGTGCGTCTCTTCCTCCAGAGTGTAGGTTGATTTCATTTATTTATTTATATTAACCCTCATATTATGTTCATATTTCATAACATCATTTGTTTTTGCGGTCAATTTGACCCCAGCAATTTAACTTCCCAGAAAATTATTATAATTTCAGTTTCCTCTGTCTCAGACACATTCTCCTCTGTCTCAGACACATTCTCCTCTGTCTCAGACACATTCTCCTCTCTAAAATGTTGATATTTTATGTTATACAGCTAAAACAGCCTGGGGTCAAATTGACTCCAAAGAACACTGATGTATACAACATGTGTACAGAATGCTAAAAAACATATCATCATGTTAATTTTATGTTTACTCAGTTATCAGCATGTAATTAGTAAAAGTAATTAAATATAAAGCAAAAAAGTCATGTTATACGTGTATTTAAAGACGTTAAACATTGGATCGGGTCAAATTGACCCCAAACATAATATGAGGGTTAATTTTTAACCCAATCCCCCAATGTAGAGAAAGCCAATTAACCCACCCATCCACTAGGACTCTCTGATGGATCGAGTGGTAGACGCCTGAGCCAGCAGACATTGCATTGTAGTAGTAATGGAGAGAGAGCGCCATCTACCCACCCAGAGAGAGCACAGCCCAATTTTGCTCTCTCAAGCAAAATCTGTCGATGGTAAGCAGCATGACTGCTATTTGAACTTTTCTGCAATTTTCTGATCATAGTGTCAGCTCATTAGTCTGCTGAGCCACTCTGGGCCATAAAGCCATTATTTTCATTACAAAAGAGGACAGAGTTTTTTTTCCTCCTTGTCCAGGTAAGATACTGCTGTTGTTGTCTCTGGTTCAAGAGTAGCTTGATATTAGGAATGTGGCAGGTGTAGCTCTGAGAGATACACATTATGTATACTGTTTGAATAGTAATTTACTCAAATTTGAAATGAAATATTAAAAGATTGTGGATTCCTCATTTTCATGAACTATAAGTCATACTGATCAACATTAAAACAAAAAGGGCTTGAAATATGTCACTTTACATGTAATGAATAAAAACATGTACCCTTTTGAATTAAAATATGATTCTTAATTATTATTAATATGTTGGTGTATTACAGCACAATGCAATACTCAATAAAAAAATGCTGTGGTCCAATATTGAAATTACAGTCAAAACATACACCCAACCATGAGAGAATGAGCTCTTGGTAAGAGTGTCCATTAATAATGTAAATGTTTATAATAACCATCATGTCTAATTTAGCTACGTCGTGGTTCTGTTAAAATAATGATCTAGATTTTTAAGTACTTTGCACTCATAGCACTTCTTACATGAATCGTACTGTGAACTTTCGACCATGTAAACTTATTCATTATCATCAGTCCAGAAATCTGCATTCACCCTACAGTAAGAGCCTTTCATTAGTAAAGGCTCTCTGGATTCTACAATATGGAGTGCAGTTGGAAATAGATAAAAAGTGTGCAGTGTAAGGGAATGCAGTCTCCTTAACATGTACAACAGCCTCTGCATACTAATAGTTACTGTGGTTACAGTGCTGTGTTTTAATGGCTTTTGATCAAAACCTCATCCGTTTTCCCCCCCAGTTCAAACAAATGCTGCCTACTATTATGAGAGAGAAAAAGGCTCTCTTCTTTGCACTGTCCCCAAGAGATTAATGCTCAGAGTGTGCAGTGGCAAAAGGCTAGCCTATGCCTGTTCTACTTCATTAAGTTAAGCACACTGCAGAAGAGAGTGGCCCATCACCTGAGAGAATAGAGCATAGTATAGTCATGTGCACATGTACAGTTTTCAGAGTGTTTCACACTGCTTTAACAGAACAAATCAAAATCTATATAAATAAAATAAACACCATGATCTTCTCTGTGAATCTGTATTCTCTAGGCTTACACAGCTGTATAATTATCCCTTTTTTATAATAAAGGTCACATATGCAAAAAAAAAAAAAAGGTCATGCATGCCCTTTCAGCATATAGTAGGAAGCATTACAGCATAACATGGAAGTGACGTATCAGACTGTGATACATTTAAAAAATACACAGATGAGCCAAAGCATTACAAGCAAATGCTAAATATGCTGTTGGTCCTCTACATGCTGCCAAAACCGTGCTGCCAGCCTGAAAGACCCACCTCATGTACTCTAGGTATACATAAAAAAATAGAATATTGTAAAAAGGTTAATTCTGGTTAATAATTGAATAAAAATATTTCGCTCTCATTATAAGTAAAATGACATTTCAAGACATTTTTTTTGGTTGACTTTGGACTTGATAAAACATAGTGGACTGACACCAGCAGAGGACATGTCAGTCCAAACCATCACAGACTGCAGAAACTTCACAGCTTGGATTATGTATCTCTTCACTCTTCCTCCAGACTGTAGGACCTTGATTTTCCAAATGAAATGAAATGGAAAAAAGGATGGGGGGGGAAAGGCCTGAATGTTTGTGGCAAAGCCTTGAATTATTATTCTTATTTTTTTGGTGAAGCAGAAAATAAATAAAGCGAAAGCAGGCTTTGAGATGTGTCTGCTCCTGGCCTGCCATTCAAGTGTGGGGAGGGGACCCACTGAATATCTTCATAACCCAGCACTGGCCTTATGAGAACTGTGAAGATGCCCTGTGGCATATGGCACCAAGAGACTAGCAGAAGATCCCTTATATCCTATAAGGTAGAAGGTGGATCTGTGGTGGATTGAACTAGAAGTTCCAGCACATACCACAGATGCTCAGTCAGACTGAGATCTGGGGACCTTTGAGAAGTCTTCTACTTTAGAAAATATGGGATAGCCTGTGTTGGCATTGTCTACCACCAAGTCTTGTGGTCCCAAGACCTTGCTGCTAGTTCTTGGATTGTCCATCCTCAGACCACTGTTTGTAGATACCACTGCTGACTGGGAGCACTAGTCTTGCCAATTCCGCTTGCCAAATGAATCCTAATAGTCTTGCCAATTTTGACATCCTATGAACCATAACAATTTGGCCACTGTCAAAGTTGCTCAAGTCATCAGGCCTGCCAATTTCTCCTGCATCTAATTCACAGACTACAAGAACCGAGTGTTCTAATATATCCCAGACCAACATATGAACAGTTGTTATGGTGTTATTTGCATTGTCACACTGTTTTGGCTCATCAGTGTATAATATCCACATAATATCATTCAGCAATATTTCTGTAAAATTTTACATCATCAACTACAAAAAGTCCACCTTCAGGGTAAAGCTGCAAAATTCACCGTTCATTTAACTTAATGATTTTAACAGGTAATTTATCATAAATACAGGAGATGCAGTAACGATGACTCTTGAGTGTAGGCCACATCCTTTCTCTCTGAGACCTGAGAGGGAGAAAACCAGCAATCCTAGAGTCATTTTGACTTACCTCCTCTCTAAACTGCTTGGCTTGTTCCTCACAGCCTGGGAGAGAGTGAATGAAGTCAGCCACCTAGATTCAAACACAATAGAAACAAAGAAACACAATCCTAATATTAGCTTTCTTTTAAACCACTACAGTTGCTTTCATAAGAGATGCATTAATTTTAAACAGCTGAATGAGTCACAATTGAGTGAGAACTGAGGTGTCATAGTCCTATTCCAATTTGTAGGAAAGTGCCAAAACATACTGTATGAAATGTACCCAAAACAGATCCAATCATAACTTGAATGATTTTGGAGATTTTGGATGGCCTGAAGTACAAATACACTTTTGGCAATGAAACTAATGCCCTGAATATTAGGTTATGTTTAAAACTTCACTTTTGTTTCCATCTCCCAGAGCAGCAGAACAGTTAAAGTCAAAGAGAGCTTGAGAAATCTCAGCAGGGATAAAACCATAGACAGCAATGGCTCTAGAAGGACGAAAGTGAGGAAAAGACACAAAAAGAGATGGGGGACTGACAGAGAGTAACAAAAACAAGAACACAGTGTGATTGACATGAAGCCCTTCTCTTCCATAGCACCCCTGCTGTTTTTGTCGCCTGTGGTCATCTCAACTGCCTAGCTGAAATATCGTTCCTGGGATCAAGCAAATGTTTGTCATTGGTGCTGAATAAAAATGGCAGCAGCATGTAATGTGCCCTGCATTTGCATACTTATATAAGGTATGATTAGGGTATGTAAACACATGTATGCCTGGTCTATGGACTTTTATATTATACACATTTGTGAATGCAAACATGTGTATTCATGAGATCCTGCTAGTGTGAGTTTGTGGTCGTTTCCCCCCCCCCCTTAAAAAATGTACACAAAAGCTACAAGAAACGTCCCCTTCTGAAGAATCTCCAGTCTTCTAAACAAGAGAGAGCAAAATGTAAGTTACTAATCAGGTCCATCTAAATCCTATAGCAATCAGACAACAGAGTGAATAAACAAAGCCTATGGAATGTAGTACTAAACTTTCCCAATTGTGTCATATCTTTAAAGTGTTTGACAGTTTGAAAGATATACACAATATGTCCATATGTTTGTGGACACCCCTTCTAATAAATGTGTTCAGCACATGCACACACAGCTTGTCTAGTCCCTGTAGAGAAGTATTGACAACTCTCTGGAGCAGATAAACTTGAACGTATTGCCATCATGAGCTAGAGGTGTATAAAGCTGTGCAGAAGTTGACCTGTCATTTGGAACAATGATGCTCCATCCTATACTTTTGGGATGAGTTGGGGAGGTCATCGAGTAGATATATTTAGTACAAAACCTTCCCTGGGCTGTAGAAATAGTTACTCCAACAAAAGTAGTATTAACTCTTTTTTAATACCCTTGATTTCAGAAAAAAACTATGACTATGAGTAAGTATCCAAATATTTTAGCCCATATAGTATATCATTTAACTTTTTATATATTGTGCACCAAATGTGGTCTGTTCAAGCCTGGTAGTTCAACAAATTAATGATTCCAAGTCCAGCAGAGTCCTGTCTTAGGCCCTTACCCATCTGCTCACATGAACCTGGACAAGCTGTCCAAAATATATCAGCTCAATATGGCTAAGCAGCTAGTGTGTAAACCAGGCCTGGCTGCTCATGACTTTACGACAGTATTCAGCTGGGGAATAACACAAATTAAAGCCAATGTTCAAAGATGTTTACAGCATAGGAGTCTTCCGGCAGAGCTCGTAACAAGACCATAGGGGCCAGTAGCATGCAGCTCGGTCACCAGAGCCTGTGAACAGGCCAGAAAGAGCCAGAATGCACTGGCATATCGCCTGTTCCCCTCTCTTTGTAACTGAGCTGAAACACCAACTACGCACCATTTCTCCTCCATTCTGAATGACTGACATAAATCCACTTCAAATGACAAGACAAATGTGTTTGGCTGATAGACCCTGTGTGATAGTTAAAGTCTCACCTCCTTTAGGATGGTGAAATGCTAGGAATTAGTAGGAAAAGTGCAATTATAGTGTGCCCATTAATAACTGTGAGGCATATTATGATGTGGCTCGGGTAAGGTTAGCTGTGATAATGAAGACGTATGTGCAGCCTGCTAATGAACCTTGATGGCGTTTGGGGCTCATCTGTGAAAATCTATATTCAAGAGATTTCATTAAGATTCAACTCAACAATGAGCAAAAAGGAAAGAAAGAGCGATCAAGGTCAACACTCCTGCTGTACTGAAATTGGAGGAAGGTTTGACCACTGGAGGAAGTTACACAGAAATTGCTTCAAAGAGAGGTTTTATCTCATTAGAACTGCTTGTCTACAAAAGTGGCTGCAGAAAGATGCTTTTCTCACAATCAACATTACTTTCCTGGAACTGATTACAGCAGTAGGTTATTTAATAAGCTAGATGCATTAGCTGTTTCATCCACTTCCTAGTAGCACTGAAAAGTTTTGACAATTTCAGAGGACATAATTAGCCTGATGTGGTAAATGCTAACAGCGCCATCAGAGTGGAATGTGACGTGCACACACATTTTAAGAAAATACTAAAAATTTTGGCAATCACCAACACAAGAATACTGAAGTACATAAGCTTTTCAGCTAGGAAGATGGAAAGGATTCTACTGTATTACTATATACACAGTCATATCAATATTGTGACCACCTTAATCTTGTGTCTGCTTCACAAGCCAAGAAATAAACCCCAGTGGTGATCTCTGACACTTTCCTTGTTGTTCCTTTGATCTTTATAGAGGTTAACTGCTTCACTGTGATGTGTTTGCTCTGTATCACTGTTATGTCACTGAGAGGCACTCAATGTATGACAAGTCCATTCTCGGGACACCTTAACTTTGGCAACTCTAGAAAATCCCACACAGCTAGTGGATTCTGGGACGCTACCATGCTTCAAACAGTACCCTATTATCATGGCCATGAGTCAAATCACGTCCTTCACCCATGATGATCATTTTACACTCTGCTACAACTGACTGTGACATGCCAGGCCGACTTCATTCCAAACCAAGAGTGATCATAATATTCTGATATGACACCCATATCCTCAACACTCAAATTCATTCCAAAAGAAACTTTCATGAGACATTAGACATTTTGTTACCTTCTGCTTAAAAGAAAACATCAGATGCATATTTTGGTGGTCTGCCTGAAAATTCTAAGTGTAGCACCACTCTCCCCTCCTCTGTTGGTCTCTTTGAATACATTTCTTAGCTGTAGTTCCAATCCCCCAATTGATTTAGTTTTCTATCTAAAACACTTTGGAGTCTGTGCGGCAACTTCACACAAAGCCCAAAATGGTCCCAAATGCTACCTTTCACTGAATATTACCATCACCCCACATTGCAGTCCTGCTCAAGAGCTTAGCGCCTGCTGTGCAATGTGGAGAAAGCAGATCCTATTTCTTACAGATGTGAACATTTACATACTCATACTTCACTTCCTCAGTCTCAATGGTCTCAAATGTAGTCTCCAAATTTAATTGGGATTGTTTTAATTACAATGGCAGTAGCTGAAAACTGAGTAACTATTACTTTTGTCAAGATTTGCCATTTAAAAGAGTACAGCTGTGAAGTCACAGCAACAGAGCATGAGCTAAGCTTCTGACTGGAATTAAGGCAGATTTGAAGAGCCAAACGAGGAAAATGTGTTAAAGTTGTTAATAAAACAGCTGTGATAACACAATACTAAGATGAAAAATCCACAAATGCTGTAGCTCCAGATACACAATCTTCTGTGGTAGAATAGTGAGTTAGCACTGCTTTTTAGGTCAGTTTTGGTATCTCCCACAAGTTGTTGACAAACATTTTGTACAAGGCATCATGGGATGTAGAAATATAATGAATGTGTGCTTTGAGCTAACATTAGTCCTACATAACGTTTAATTAATATTGAACAAGCTAACCTTTTTCTTTTCCTTAGTTGAAAAATGCTTGCATGCATCTGCTCTTCTAGGGATTAACAGCATTTACTTAAGTTGTTCATGGGTTAATATCTGCCTTTCTAGTATACAGTGTTTATTCCCTATGCAAAAACAAGTATATGTCAAGTACATGTTATTAAGTATACTCAAGTATAATAAAAGTATTTCCCTAAGTGTGCTTTTATTTAGCAAGTACACTACAAGTATACTTACTTGGGACTAAATTGGAGTATCCTTCCAGTTTACTTTTTATGTACTTGAACTTAAATTGTTCCAATTTAGTCCCAAGTAAGTATACTTGTAGTGTACTTGCTAAATAAAAGTACACTTAGGGAAATACTTTTATTATACTTAAGTATACTTAACATGTACTCGACGTATACTTTTTTTTGCTAAGGGTTGGGGTTATTTATACACACGAATGGGAGATATTAGTACATAGAGTGTTTTTTGAGGTTGTTTATTGACTAATCTCTCCCATTCTAGTGTATATAGTGTTTATTGGGGTTGTGTATAGACCAATATCTCCTATTCCAGTGTTTCCATGATATTCCAATATCTCATTATGCAGGTGGCATAAACATCCTGGTGAAGAATAAACAGTCGTACTAAATTTTATAAGCTCACCATCAGCAACTTCTTGGAGACACCAAAACTAAGCTAAAAAGCAGTGACACTGTCCAACCTCACCGTTGTCCTATAGAAAACTATCTGAAGCAGCAGCATTTGTGGATTGTATCATAATCTCAAAATGGCAAGAAAAAAAGAATGAAAGTATATGTTGTCTTGTGACCCCAAGTTTTTGATATAATACTTAATTAAACTACGAAACATATAAAAAAAGAACAGCGTCTGCTCACAGTGACGGCAAACTATGAGACCTGAAGTGTGAAAAGTCTGAAATTAAAATAACAATGGACTTGGATTACAGTACTAGAGAGAATAGATTTAGCTTAGTGCTGAATGATAAATATTTAAGAGCATATTTTACCGCACTGTATAGTTTGAGATAAGGAACATAAAACAGTGCATTCAGTAGACTGGAGCAAATTAGGTACTCCTATAAAATACTGCTTATATTGTAGAAGGTAATAAAAATTTAAACAAGAAAGCCCACAGTGAGGGCAGACCTTTTTCTCCGGGAAAGTTACTTCCTCTCTGGAAAACGAATGAGAAAGCTTTTAGACAAATAGCCAGACTCTTGGCTAGTTGCTGCATGTTATTGTTTTAGAAGACAGCAATGACAAACTATGGTACATTGTGAAGATACATTCTGAGGTATTTAACAAGCATAGTTTTAAACTGTAGTGTCTAACTGATCAATAGAGAAACAAAAACAATTCACAGAAAGATAAATCCTGAACAAATACACTCACTGGCCACTTCATTAGGTACACATATACTTATATCTACACTTACTGTCTATTAGCTTCACTGACCACATATGTAAACTTCAAAGTTACACATCTGTAGTCTGTCTGCACACTTTATTAGCCTCCGTTCACTCTGTTCTTCAAAGATCAGGACCCCCACAGAGCTGGTATTATTTGGGTGGGGGATCAATCTTAGTACTGCAGTGACACTGATGTGGTGGTGGTGGTGTGTGTTGCTGGTATGAGTGGAACAGACACAGAAGAGCTGTTGATGTTTTTAAACACCTCAGTGTCACTACCCAAACCTATCCAGCAAACAGCATTATATGTCCAACTCAAACTGTACAACTACTGTCTCTGACTTTATATCTACAACGAGAACCAACAAGGTAGGTGCATCTAAGAGTGGACAGTGAGATAACAGTATTTAAGCTTTCAAGCAGCACTGTGTCAGTGCACAACACCTGATCTGTGAGAGTCCTACTCATTGAACAACAGGTCAACAGAGGATAATAAAGTATACAGAGAAACATATGGACTACAGTGTGTAATTGTAGATCTGCAAAGTGCACCTATATGATCAGTGATGCTGATAAAATTGACAATGAGCAAATACAAGGAATATGTACCCAAATAATTGGCCAGTGAAAGCAAGTGGAGCAGAGATTTCTGCAATTCAGTTCGACTCCTCTTTTCTCAGTATGGATGTGCAAACACAGCACTATGTGCTAAGGACCTGATGTTTGCACAGCCCCTGTTTCAACACATGGTGTGTGTTTACCACCCTTGTCTGCTCAATGACTCAGCAATAGGGGTCAGAGTTTGAGCTATATTAGGTTACTATGGCAAAGAATCTCTGCCCAAACTGTTTTTCTGTCAATGCTGTGGTCTTACGTTAGCAGTCTAACAGAAAAATTTACAGCATAATTTATTATTGCCTATTTCTACAGCATCCACAGCATTGACAATGACAGCAGGATTGCTGTAGATGCAAGGCATTTTGTGTATTTTGTGGGGTTTCTGAAATATCCGACTCCTTTCCAGTAACAATTCATTAGCTTTTACTAAAAGCTTTACTTTACTGTTGAACTGCAGGAGTGTCTGCTAGGGGAAAACACAACAGTGCTTACAATCCAAACACAGAACTGCTCTAAACAGGAGATCATTACACAGGTCTGAAAAAGTGGGTATACAGTAAACAGTGCCACATCAAAAATAATTAGAATATTGGGAAAAAATCATTGTTGTTCATCATTTAATTAAAAAATGATTAACGTCATATTTTATATTTATTGCTCATAAAGTTACCTTTCAAGTATTTTTGTGTTACTGTTGATCAGTATGGCTTATAAGCTCAGGAAAATCTGAAATCACTGAAAAATCTCAAATGATTAGAATATTTTATTTGGAGTTTGAGTAAATTACTGTTGAAACTGTATCAACATTAAAACAAAAAGGGCTTGTATTATGTTATGTGTAATGAATATAACATTTAAAAAGCACATTTTTTAAAAGTTTAACTTATAATTATGTTAAAAAATGAACACGATGGAGAAGCACTACTAATACAGCTGAAATGTATTAATAATGCACACGTAGAACATATGTTTTAAAATGCATTTTTATAATGTACGGTATCACATTATTTATTTCCCTGAGTTTTGTGAATAAGCTGGAAGAGACAAAATGCACCAGTAAAACAATTGTGAAACAGTTAAAGTTAAAACAGTTCAAGTACCCCAGGACAAGCTTAAAGCCAGTAACAGACAGTCTATTTAACATACGATCTCATAGCATAATTGCTGCTTCATGTTCAAAGGCCTGGTGATTCTAGATTTGGGCCTTAATTATGCAGCTTGTTGTGTAACTTGTAAAAGCAAGAGATCCAAAAAGTCCTGAACCTCTGAGACTATTTGTGAGATGACAATAAGCCACATAGAACCACTAATTGGTGTTGAAAACATTTGGGGCACTTTTGAGTAGAACCTCGCCAAAAACTTACTAATTACCCTTCAAAAGCTCCAGCTTTTCCCCTCTTCTGTGGGGTAAATACAAATTAATGAGCTCTTTCAAAGGGGCGAGCTCAGCTTCTATTAATGTGTAGCTTCTGAAATGGTTACAAAAACAGGTAAATAGTTTCAGTAAGCTTTGATAATAATGATGCAAGTACAACATCAAATGGACACACTTGTAATTTGGTGAAATGAGGTATTGGTTGAAGTAACCCATGGGACACAACAACAAACTGAATAACTAGGGCTGTCCTAATTCATTTTTTGTGGTCAATCCTGGTCATTCGGTGTGCGCCTTCAGTTTCCACTTTAATCACACTGGAGATACTGCCTGTTAAATGAAAACAAGTCTCGATGCTGAAGGTTGTGAATAATGTGGGTTTATGTCATCTGTATTACTGCGGTGTAAATACAGAATACAATGTGTCACATTGGTCCACTGAAGTAATTATAATCGGACACTGAACATGCACTGAACTGAACACTGGATATGCATGGATCAGCACTGATATGGCTATAAGACACCTTTAATGATTAATGACATCATTAAACATGGACAATAGCAAGAATCATAAAAGTACCACCAGTGATTGGCTGATGCTGACATTTAGAGAGCAGGGTAATTGATACGTGTTGATATGTGTTGTTTTTTACATGTTAAATTACTGACTTGAGACAAAAGTTGATCATGTCTTCATCTGCATGTAAAGTATTGAAATAGAGACTAGGGGGAATTCATAGTTGTAGCACAGTGACAGTGATAAGGCTACCTGCAGATGTGGCATTTTTTGTGTACCAGCCTTGTGCCTCTTTTGTTTACAGGCCAAATGTTTAAACAAATCATAAAATAATAACAGATGACATAAAATGTCAAAAATCAACCCAATTATACAGTTTATCACTAATAAAAATGTGAACTTGTAAAAACAGTGATGAAATGTACTGTGGGTCTGCTTACCTCATCTACTGTCCAGTCAGCCACACGACTGGCCTGAACTCCGGCCACTCCAGGCAGGAGCTTACAGTGCTGCTCCCAGCACAGCGGCAAGTCACGACCTGGGTGAGCAGACATGGCCGACAGGAAGACTGACTGATGCAGGGCCTGCTGCAGGCTGTCCACGTTTCTCTCTGCACACGCACACACACACAGAAATTCAGTGATGGAGGACCACTTTGGGAAGTTAGCATCTGCTGAGCATCTGCTGATAGTGTTCAAGCTTAAAGTGATTTATGGCTGCAGGTAGTGAAATTAATAGTGTTCAAAGACAGTAAAACAGAACTATAGTTGATGATGCTCAAATGGGTGATACATAACTAAGAGCAATTTTCCTGCTTTAATCAGGATCCTTGGAGAGAGACTGAATCGGCTTTATGTCAAACATCACATGATCAAATGAAAAACATTACATCCACTAATCAGAGAAGTTAGTAACAGCAGTATGATCTAATGGCGATATTGTCCTAAATGTAACATAGTTTTTTACATTGTTGGCATATTAATTGATTGATAATATCAATTGAAAAGATAATGTCCTCATCAATACCAGTATAGTACCAGAAACAGGATAACAGTGATTTTTGCTGTGTATCTCAATGTGCTATGTTCTGAAGGTATCGTGCGTGAAAAACCAAAGTCAAATCAGTTCATACAGAATAGCTGGAATAGTAGAAAGTTCGGTTTTTACAGAAAACAGACGTTTTATGCACAATAACAGGGTTATCATATTTAAAAACGTTTTCCCTCCAAGGCTACAATCTATGAGTTAAAAACAAAAAAAATCTGACAGAAATATCAGACTTGGAAACCCATCACAGCACATCTGAGCTCTCTCTGCTGGTGAGTTTGTAAGATGTTTGTAAGCTTGCCTCTAGCCATGTCAAGACAGCTTGGTGAATACTCAAAAATAATCTGATGTTTTCAAGGTTATCAGCATGCTGTGATTTGAAATGACCCAAAAGGAAAAGATCCAACATGTTATAGATGTAAGGAAAACTCTGTCTAAAACGATACCTGAGGGTAGTTTTGACTGACTCAAGGCTTCATCAATTTTAAGTTAATACTTCACAAGCATTAGCAATTTGCAATGAAGGACACATACCATTAGTGAGAAAAACACATTTTCATATATGACATTCTTTCAACTATTTAAGACTTTGTTGCTATGGAGCAGCAAAAATAATGACCGTCATTCTCACAAATTCTCTTATAAGAGCTCTTATATGTACCATTATAAATAGAGCCTGATTCAATAATGCAAAGCAAGGCTAGATCTAGTTATTTTATGTCGTGCCTACTTCAACATGGTAAGCATAGAAAAGCAACGCAAAAAAAACCCCTTTCCATTCATTTCCTCTTTTCATTTGCTTATGTTGACCAAGGACAGATAATTTGCAGATGAAGACATTCATACCAAGATACATCCATATCCTATCAGGCGTATGTGAGTGTGTCTTATTATATCACACAACGTATTACAATCACATGTAGCAACATGACCATAATGCTATTTTGTCCATACTGTGCAGCTCTATGACAAGGACACAACTGATTTATACTTGTGGTCATGACGTAACCATGAATTTCACCCGAATCACTCTACGTTTATCCTGTAGGGAACTTTCCAGGAGCTCTGGCCAAAAGCAGCCTGCTACTTCTGCCAGACTGTAGACTCCCCCCAGAGCACAGCAGGTAAGAGTGAGACTCAGGTTCAGAGCCTTGTTTGACTTATATTGCATAATGAATATCTATATGCTGAGGTTTTTTGGTGACGACAAAGACACATGCTGAAACCAAAACCTTTACAAACTGAAACAATTCTAAATAAAGAAAGAGTTCTTCATCTAAGTGATCTCACAATGATTGCCAGCAGCGCTGAGCATCTACTGAGCTAAGCAACAGAGTAGGCCATCACCATTAATTAAATTTGATCCCTTGATGTAAATCAGAAAAAAAAAAAGATTAAAATTGTTCAACTGTAGATGGATTGGCAGCTGCATTGTGATGATGCACATTTTAAATTCTCCTACATGAGTACAAGAGTTTTTCATTCATAGATAGACAGATTTTGAAATTGAATTCAGTTCATACATTCAATTCATTATGAGGTTTTAAAGTAAGAAATATAGGACTGCTAACTTCACCCACCACTGCAAAGAATACAAATGCAAGATTTTCATCCTCAATGACAAACAGGACACATTCCCCCATTTCAGAGCCAAACTGCCATCACACTCCATCATTCTTTGGCTAGAGGAGAAAGAGAGGTGGGAAGCGCACACACACACACACACACACACACACACACACACACACACAGAGCACCTGGAAGGGGAATGCTTAAACAAAGGGCTTTGAGAGTGCATCTTCTCCTGCCTGGCTGCTTCCCATGTGGGCTTTCGCCTGGCACCTCACGCAAATGTTACGGGGGAGAGGTGCTGCATTTTGAGAGCGAAGCTGATCTCCTACAATGATCTCAGAGCAGATTGTTTTCTGCACGCATGTGGGCGTGGTCTTAAAAAGCTGGACCTGCATCAGCATCACTCGCCCCACAAGAGGACAGGTGCCAAGCGGCTGCCATCTTCACAGAGACAAGCTTGAGTGATTCCAACAGGAGAAACAGTGTGGACAGAGAGGGAGGGAGGAGAGAATGGGAAAGAAAAATTCACATACCTGCAGGGAGAAAAAGCTGTTCCCTACATGACAATATAGAGTGAAGAAGACCGTACAGAGAGCAAGGATGAAATGTGTGGCTTTACAGGTTTGTAACAGACAGACGTGATAACATATAGTGATGTATCTGGAAAGCAAAGCAACAAATTGCCACCATCACTGATGTAACAATATACATCTAACACATATAAATACAGCACAGGATTAGTTTTGGAAAGCACACATTCTAAACTGACCACATCAGTGATATTAGCTTTTTTATTATAACTGATTTATCCATCAACCACTACAAGATTACATGAGTCCTTAATCTATTATGGTTTCTTTGGTTTGGCATCATTTGCTTCGGTCACTGAGCCATTATTATTCTAAAGTACAGTCTTGTGGCTTGAGCGAGTTCTTCTTTTATGGTGTAATGAAACGACAAATGATATCACATTTCTTCCTGAAGTGTGTGCATGATGCTGACTGTTTTATCATTGTAGTATGGCTGAGTTCTTGTAAGAACCTAGCGATATGATATGTATCACGATATAGGTGTAACATACTACCAGATATGGTGAAACTAAGCAAGGCAATATTATTGCAATTTAAAAATATCAGGGTTCTTGCAGGTTTCAGTGAGTTCAATTTAAGACTTTATTAAGACCTTTTAAGACCATTCTCAATTAAATTTAAGACCAATGTGACAAATTGCCAAAAACATTCTAATTCTATATAGAGAGGTGAAACAAGCCACCCATAAGCTGCAAAAACAGAAAAAACCCATCTGAGAAATTGCTACAATATTAGGAGTGGCAAAATCTGTATTTTGGTACATCCTGAGAAAGAAAGAAAGCACCGGTGAACTCATCAATGCAAAAAGACCTGAATACCCACGGAAGACAGTGCTGGATGATCACAGAACAATTTCTGTGCAACAAAATATATATTATATATATGCAGGACTTGCCCAACCCTGCAATGCACGAGCAACCCAGTGTCTCTGTGTCTCAATTACTCCAGTTTCCATAAGCATAAGCATTAGCTACGTCTGGTGATTACCTCGGCTGACAGTCTGACTCGGCTCTACCTCAGCTTTAAATGAAGTTGCCGTGTTTGTTAAACACTACCTTACCTATTTTGTTGCTATAAAGGTAGTTGCATGCCTCTGTGCTCTTATAGTTCTGTAGCTCTTCACTATCTACACTCTCAGAAAAGACAAAGTAGTTCACTATATCAGTATAGCTAACTTCAAGCCAGTTTCATGTTATCTGCCCACACTGTTAGCATGGAGGGATGGACTACTTTCAAAACACAGTCACCACAGCTTCTTAATGCGTCCTTACTGTGCAAACTCTTAGTATTTTTGGCCACATTTGAGGCATTTAGCAGATGCTTTTATCCAAAGCGACTTACAATTGGAGGTTAGGTGCCTTGCTCAAGGGTACTTCAGTCGTGACCTGCCCGGGGCACTTCAGTCATGACTTTCAGGTCACCAGACCAGATCCTTAACCACTAGGCCATGGCTGCCCCATAGGTTTTCCCTTGCCTCTGTCGCCTTTGGTTTGCTCGCATCGGGTTTTGACTGATGCTAATCAATGATCATGTCTTTGGCCATTGTAAAAAGTGATATATAAACACACTTTGATTGATTGATTGTAATACAATGGAGACTTAAATCAACTGTCTTGTGAATGTATAACTGAGGCGTTAAAACCATAAGGATCTAAAAATCCTTATTCTCTGATGAATAGTTGAGGGTGAAGAGCATCAGATGTCTTACATTATATAATTGACTGGAATGGGATCTGAAAATATAGATAAGAGTAGAGAGGAAGGATAAGGGGATACTATGCTTTAAATGCAAAAAATATATGTAGATATCTTCTGTTTTCCATTATGATAAGTTATGATTACTATTACTTTTACTATTATTATTATTATTATTATTATTATTATTATTATTATTATTAAGTAGTAGTAGTAGTAGAATATGTACAATTTATACTGATTTTAATACTAAACGTGTATTAATTTAAAATACTATGCTACTACTAACAACAACAACAATAAAATAAATAATATGAAATCCTTAAACTATAAAACAGTAAAGGAAATGAAGGACAAAGTACAATTAAAAGAAAATGTAAGAGTTCTACACCTGTATTTTACATTTTGGGTGAGTTTCAGCTTGTGAAGGGCGGCCTTCCCGTCAGGCATTTTCCTGGAGAGTTTATTGAGACCTGGCAACCCTGTAATTGATTGTTTTAGCTTCAAAAACAATGTAGTTAGCTAGCCGTGCTAACTGTGTAGCCCAAAAATAGCTTTATGACACTGTTAACTCAACTCACAATATATAAGTTAGAGAAACACTAGTTAATGTTACACAAAACGGCTTATTCACTAGTTTGCTCGCAATGAGTAGTTAAGCTGATAAACAGTCCCTGCGTTAGCTGAAGCGTCTGATTGGAACTCTCCATTCTACCTTAAAACTACAGAGTTTGCATTGGTGAAGCTGTCGTCGGGAGAACATATCTGACCATATTTAAGGTGGAAAGGGGAGTTCCCATAAGACACAGCTAGCTAACTAGTTTTTTCTGTTATGAGGTTATCATGGGCTTTGTAGTTCCCACAGCAATAGTCCACCCAAGAAACAGAGAGAACAGAACTACATTTACACTGATGCATTTAGTCGACGTTAGCAAAAGTTAGCAAAACTAACGTCCGATTAGACTATGCTTTTTTGGAATTAAAAGTACAAATTTAAGACTTTAACAAATTTAATTTAAGACCTTGGATGGATATCTGGCTGTTTCTAAGACTTTTTAAGGCCTTAAATTTAAAGTTTAGAATTTTAGACTTTTTAAGACCCCGCGGGAACCCTGAAATATAATCTTAGGAAAATAGAGTTAATACAAAGATTAGTCAAATTAACACACTATTTTCTCTGCTTGAGTGAGCTGTACCTCACCAAAATCTGATACTACGTCAAGTAAACATGATTATAAGACAGCACTCAACATACTTTGTGTGGTTCACTGCATATTACAATTTATGGAAAATTTACTGTGTGTCATATTTATAAGTTATGGGTTAATTTTTTCAGACAAAAATTAAACCAAATCACGGACTACACAACATTTTCAACGTCCAACAAAAGAACAAAGAATCCTGCCATATAAAACATGAAGATGAAGGTGAAATTCTGAACAAATAATAGCCATTCTAAAATGACTCTGGAGTGAAAAAATCAAAAGGGTGCTGCTTGCACATAAACAGAACTACACCCCATTACTGAGCAGGGAGTTACAATAGCCTGAAGCAAAGAAACAAGCATTTTCCCCAACCACTACGACGACTGTCAATCAAAGAGTCCCTGTTTTCTCACAGCCTTCAGCAGTAAGGAACACTGCTATCACAGGGCAGCCACTGGCTGTGCTCTCATGCTAGAGCCATCACTATAAAACTAGAGATTCAGCTTATGAGGTTTCAGTTTCTAGCAAGGAGCAACAATAGTGAGAAATGTCACCAATATGCTGACAGAATAATAATTCCCTATTAACCCCGGAATGGCTGTAATTTGTGTCACTGGTGATTTTCACTGTGCAGTGTTTAATGTAATTTATGAGAGAATTGAGTGTTATGCAGAATGGCTGTTACAGTTTATGAAGCATTTCCTTATGTGTGTTGCATGAGATTTTTAATTACAGAAAATGTTAATTAGAAAAACTACCCAATGCAACACCTCACAAACAAGGATAAGAGATGTTTACAAAAGAACTGTCTATTTGAAGAAATTCACTCAATTTTTTCCAGTTCTGGAGGTCTTACAGTGTTACTGTCAGAACATATGGCCTATGAAACTTAAAAGACAACTACTAATAAATATTTGTATCTCTTAATTTTTACATTAGGTTAATGATTATACTATTAAAGGATTTAACTGTTATTTTTGACAGAGATGGCACTCAAATACCAGGTATCAGTATTAGAAATGTAAGCAGATATGGTTACACTTGAGTATCACAATATTATGTTTTGTGATACCTTAAGTATCAAGAATAGTAACATTACCATTGATGACCATTTTAATAGATAAAAAAACTGCAATACATCACCTTGCATATTGTGATATTTGCAATATACTGTATCATTGTATACATAAGGATCTTGATGATACACACCCTACATCAGCATCAGGCTGAAATGACATTCTTCTTGTGGGCTACCTTTTGTCTTCACTTCAGTGCTTTTTTTTTTTGCTGTAATTGAAATCTATAAAATCTATAAAATATGCTATCTAAATAACACTGTTTCAATATATGTTTTAATAGGATCTGCCAGCATTCCATTACTACTACCACTATAGGGAGTCAGAGCTTTTAAATTCTTTCTAAGCCTTCTAATTTGAGAAACCAACACCCAGAGATACTGACTTAGCATTAGCTCTGTCCACTGCTGTCCAAACAACACACTGCAGCACAAAACCTCCATCACCACCATTACATTTTCCTCAGTTACACACTGTAAAGAGCAGATAGGTGTGTGCCTGCTACTTGTTAGAATCCCAAATAGCTTTTGATCATTAGGGAGCTCGCCCCATTCATGCCCACTCATCTACTGGGGAACAGAATGTGATTCACATTTTTTCTTGCTAAGCCTGAATGGCATTTTGTGCTCATACGAACCAGAGCATAAGAAAAAGGAGAAAATATGAAATGCATCATGAACGCCATTGGTGATTTGAATGTCCTTGATGGCATTTAGGTAAAAAAGCAGCATAGATCTGCTGGTCCTTAGAGATGACAGAGAGAGATGGCAACCGTGGATGAGAGAAAAGCTAAATGAGAGAAGGGAGAGAGAGATTAAAAGAGAAAGGAAAAGCCAAGGAGATATAAAGAATGAGTGTGCAAGACAGGAATATCATTTGTTATCATAATCACAGAACATTTTACAAGCATTTATCTTGGTCTGAAAGGACTAACGTGAGAGTGCACATTCTATGAAGCATGCTAATTGAATCAGGCTGGCTCAGCAGAGGAAGAGGAAGATCCAGAGTGTTTGTTCAGTCTGCTTTCCACACCACTGCCCCTCCACTTCCACAAAACAGACAACCACGACAGGAACAGAAACAAATACATGACATAATAGCAGTAACACTGGAAGACAGATGCATTTAAGGAGACAACACCATCATCTTATCTATGATGAAAGTAGTAAGAAATGCCTCTTTTCCACTGTAGCACCAAATACTTCTGAGCAGAGAGAGTACCCACTGCTTCATCTGGACACAGTTCAGCACATAACACTAAGAAACTGGGCACAGTGTGGTTTATACAGTTATGAAGTGTTGCACAACTTAATTACAATTAAGGGCTTAATTACATAGGTGACATAACCAGTAAATAAACAAATTCATGCTGTGCAATTTCCAACCCACCAATAACTGCTGACATATCAGCTTCCCACAATTACTACACAACGTTCCATGTTGTTGTGATTGAACTCGTTATTTAGCTCATATTTAGATGACAAGTTTAGACTCAGCACTGAGACAGCAACAATGACAGTAGGAACTGTTCATTGTCTCAGAGAACATGTTTGCACATTGCTACATTAATTCCTGGACAATATAAGACAATTGAAACTTTCATAGGGGAGGGTGACCAGACGTCCCCTTTTTTAATGGCCTGTATTTGGCTGAAGAGGTCCATAGAAATGTCCCCATTTTTAACTGTGAATTAGAACACATCATAAAGTCCAAAGAAAGACCTGGCAGCAGAGTTGATGGGCAGAGTAGTCTGGCTGCTGCTACCTACTATCACTTCTACCACATGCTCATCTAGTTTTAGAGAATACTGCTGTTTAAAACTCAACCATAAGCTAACAAGTGTCAACAAACTTCACAACAATACCACGTCTTTTCAAGACATGAAGAAGTAACTCAGGAATTAAAAGCAAATAAAAGTTTAATAAGAAAATAAATTAAATATAAATTATTATTGTACTGTCAAGTTCATAATATATGTATCTGGTGCAACCTTTGCCAGTTATATGCGAAATTTGAAAATGACAAAATGAACGTGCTAAATTATTAAAATTCAATTCTTTATAAGATGAAAAGGTTAGCTCAAAAGACAGGATAGCTACAGTCATTCTATAATCGCTCAAGTCAAATCCAAAAGTACATGCTGTATGAAATAAATGTAGAAACCATATAACAGCAACAATTAGATCACCAAAAACAGTCAAATCCATACTGCACCACTTCTGTTTGCTATTCCACTGCAGTTTTAAAGCACACAATCAATTGAATTCAATTAAGCGTTACCTATATTGCTCTCACTGTACACTGTAACTGCTTTTTAGTGTCCAGCCCTGAAGCCCACCGGGGGACGGCTGAAGACGACAGCGCCCAGGTGATTAGCGGCAGGGTCGGCGAGAGCCACAACGTTTCCAGCAGCTTTGTCTACAGCTCTTCATTAGTGCGAAAGGAGGTTAGCTCTAACAAGGATAGAGACAGAAGAGTGTAAGTGAGAGTGGCATTTGGTAGGCTGTAAGACTGGCCGGGTTAGTGACACTACTCTCCCACAGCCTCAGTCTGATGAGCTAACAGCAAGAATAAAAGTGACTCATCAGGGAGTACAGTCTCGACAGGGAGAAAGAGTGTGTGTGTGTGTGTGTACGTGTACATGGGTCTGTTGGTCTGACTGTCTGCAGTTGGACTACACTCCACACAGTCTGTGATCATGTGTGTGCATGTGTGTCTATATCACTGGACTAAAACTCCCACAGTTAATGTGCTCACTATGTGTGTGTGTCTCAGAGTAACTACTACCTGTTTAACTAATTAGTCATTGTATTTACCATACATAATTATGTCTATTAATTTAAATAATGATGTGTAATTAATTATACAGTTACGCAATGAACTACAACCACATTCAACTTAATTCTGTGTTGACAGGTGCAAGCCTGCATGGCTTCCCCCCCACCCCCACTCCCCCAACATGCAACTTACCAAATTCAAATTCTAGTAAAATATGTTCATACCAGGTCTTTAGATAATATAATTCTTTATTAGTCCCACAGTGGGGAAATTCAAAGTGTTACAGCAGCAAAGGGATAGAAACATACTCAGTAACAGAACGAGGTATCAAAGGAGACTCTTAGTAAATACTATAAACATAAGTAACAATATAAAAAATATAATAAAACTGATCAAAACTTAATAATACTTACGCCTAAAGGTAAATGACTGTTGCACATGGGATATTGCACATTGGTGGATTAAAGGACTGAACATAATGATGTACAAATATCACAGTTTTGCACTCAATATTGAATATTATTTAGTGGTGCTTGAAAGTTTGTGAACTTTTTAGAATTTTCTATATTCCTTCATAAATATGACCTAAAACATCATTTGTTCACACCAGTGGCGGATGCTGGTTTTTCAAAGAGGGGAAGCTCAATTCCGGCCTACATCATAAAATGTGTTGGTTTATTTATACGTACATTCTACCCTCCATTCCTTTTCAAGAAAATGATCTGTGACCCTGTCGTACCAACAAGGCGTCTTTTCCAGGGACTTGACTAGTGTCCTCTCAATGGCCAGCAGAGCTAGGCTGCTTAAACAGCCTTGGCTCATGGTGTTGCGGGTGTAAGACTTGAGCCACTTTAAACAGGAGAAGCTCTTTACACCTGCTAGCTTGGTAGCTGGGACTGGCGCGAGGCTAGTGTGAAGCAGACCCGGCAGCATGGGCGGGCATTGGGGGACAGTGAGACCCCACTGAGTCAACCGTGCCCCGCCTGACTGGACTGGAAGCTGTTAATATGTTTTGTCTTTACCTCGGAGTGGCCATCTTTCTATTTTTTCTATCTCGGTTTGTCAGTCATACAATTCAACCAATCAGTGAAGGCAAGGCAACATTCTAGCCAATTCCACTTAGAGGAGGGCGGGTCACTGACTTTAATGTTCATATTAGAGAAACAACTACGTTCATCGTTGTTCGTGTGGCATGGATATTCGAACTTTTTTCCAAACAAATAAGAGGACCAGCAGCACCATGCATTTCAGTTGGAAATGTAAGCACTGAAGTTAACACTGGAGTACACATTCATGCTAGGAGGGATAGCTACAGCAGCTAGGGAGCACAAGGAGCAGAACCGAGCAGTGCGAGTGACGACGTCAACAGTAACACTGAAGTCACACATTACACAAACGCCGCCTGCTACTCTACTAAAAGTGGAGTAAACTCCGATCTGCCCCCACCCCTCCTCCATCCCACACACAAACTTGGGTTTCTTGCAGGCAGAAGTGTAAGACTTCTTTGTTCTGCTCCTTGTGCTCCCTGGCTGTTGTAGTTAACCCTCCTAGTATGAATGTTTACTTCAGTCAGTGTTCAGCCTGACATCAGTGCTTATGTTAATCACTGCATGTGTTCATGCTTATGTTTGATTTACTGTTGTTTTTTTTTGTTAGATTTTGGGATTTTATTGAAAGTTTCTCAGCACTGTAGTAGGAGTGGTCACAGAGCCGCTGTTCAACTTGAAGCAAATAAAATGTTTGTTCAAAAAATGTGCCCCCCTGAAAAAATACAATGCCCCCCCCTTAAATTGTTTCTGCAGCTGGGTCTGGTGTGAAGTGTGTCTGCCTGCTTTGTGACGGTGGAGAGGCTCAGCAGCACCCGCTGGCCAGAAACTTTGATAGAAGTCAGAAGGAGTGATAGAAGTCAGTCTCCAAACACAAGCAGCTACAAAAAAACACCAGAAATAGAAGCTTGATTTGTCGCCAGTCGTTTTTAACAAAGAAAATGCCGCTAAGAGGATTAGGAAAGTCTTCGGTTCAACTCAGAAGAGAATGAAAATTAAAAAAATGCTCCCACGGATGTTTACACCAAAAGAACGCTGATTCGCTCATTTAGCCGTCAATCAAAAAGGGATTCAGCCTCAGACAGATCATCCAATCATCATGCAGAAGCTGAGCGTCCGGGCCAGCCGAGGCCAGCCCACTGCCCCATAAACCCCCAGAGATGATGAGCGTCCGATGGGCGGGACAAAGCCCAGCATTCATCCAACGACTTGTCTCGTTTCGCTGCACGCTTTGCTTTGCCATTGAAGTCTGTGGACGCTGAGCGTCCACCCTGTTTAAAGCGCTGTGAAGCTGCGGGAATGAGTGAGAGGAAAGCCGCGTCGTTACCAGTGATAAGAAGCTGATTCTGAACAAAAGTTGAGCGCGTTGTAGCGCATATTTAGTCAATGACATGTACACACAACAGTATATTATTGATCACTTATTTTTTGTCATTTTAGGGGAAGCTGAGCTTCCCTTGCAGTCTTAGAGCAAACGCCTCTGGTTTACATCCACTGCCGCCATGTTTGTAATGACTTATCGTGAGAACAAACATATTCACATGTGATTTTATAAAAGTATTTCACATTAAATGGAAACACCACAATTGTGAAACTTGTTTTGTCGAATAGTTTTTCAACAAAACAGAATATCGATAAAGTTTTGCGCAAAACTGCAATGGAAACTATTGAGACTTTACTGAGATCTGTACCACCCAAGAGGAGATGTGTTTGTGAGCTGATGTGAGCTCATTTGTGTTATGTGTCTCATTTATGTCTCCATCTGATCTCACAGTTGTCTAGGAGAAACTATTAAGTTTGTTATGGAGAGTTTTTGTTGTCATTCTGGTTGTATATTTTAAGGCTTGGACCAGTTATTATTTTGTGAAGCCACATGTATGTTATGAGCTAAGAATTACAGTCTAGGCCAAAGTACAGGTCTAGATAAACATTTTAACAACATAACTGTATTAAGACCCCTTTTTGAACATGTGAGTAAACTTTTCAGAAAGCAGCAAAATAACAAGCAGCAAATTAATACTCATGTGAACACTCCTCCCCACCTCTCTCACTCTTTCTCTCTCTCACTCTCTCTCTCTCTCTCTCACACACACACACACTCTCTACTCTCTCTCTTTCTCTCTCTCTCTCTCTCTCTCTCTCTCTCTCTCTCTCTCTCTCTCTCTCTCTGTGTGTCTATGTAGGAAGTGAAGAGTTCGCCTGCTCCAGCTAGGAGAGTTATAGATCAAAAGAGCAAAGGAGCCTCTGGGAAAGAAGTGTCCAATCAGAGTGAAGATATGAGCATCTGTAAGTACCTCTGACTCTCCTACTTTTCATGCCTGGCCAAGATCATTTGATTATGACTGTTACTATGGACTCTTTAACCTTCATGATTTCAATGAGCGAGTACTGGCACAGGGTTGAGCATATTTGTTTGTGCGTTTTAATAAAAAAAAAAACTTTTTATTTGGATTTCAACCTACAATAAGGTATGTTTATCAAATAAACTTCTTATTTTAATATAAAAATATTGATCTGGGGTTTGTTTATATGTTTCTAACACTAAGTAAGAATTCATGAGACCTGATCCTAGATCAGTGTTCTTACTCTGTGATCCTTGATATGGTCAGAGCCAACAAAATGACTCTAACTTTGTAAATTATTAACAATGTATTTATTTATTATGTATACACTATCACTAAGTCTGGACACACTTATGTACACTAAGTGGTGTTTCATGATTTAAAAATGTTCTGCATTGTAGATTAATACTAAAGTCATCTAAACTATGAATAAACACATCTGTAATTATTTAGTAAACAAACAAGTAAACAAACCAGAATATGTTTATATTTGACATTCTTCACAGTAGGCACCTCTTGCTCAGCTTTCTTGGCATTTTCTCAGTCAGCTTTATGAGGTAGTCACCTGGAATGGCTTTCAGTTAACAGCTGTGTCTTGTCAAGAGGTCATGACTTGCATTTCTTGCCTCTTAATGTGTTTGAGACATCAGTTGTGTACATCAGTTAATTTATGACTGCAGTGCAACAAAAATTATAAAGTTACTTAAAAAGAATAATTACTGCTCATGAGACATGATTCATCACTATGAGCCTGAGAGTAAACAGTACGAAATAGAAACATCCTCAGTCTCCAGTGCCAGTGCTAGGCATGTTGGTGCCCTAAGCACAAATGTTGTATGTAAAGATTTTGTGCTTGGGAGCCTGGTGTATGGACTTTAGCCTTCCACAGGGGTGGGGGTGTGTGTATGGGGGGGGATTTAAGTGGTGCCCCCATGATGACTCGGGGCCCCACGTGCAGTGCATGATCCATGTGTGCGGACCACCTGCACTGTCATTCACCCAGCAAGAAAAAGTTCAAAAGTCAAACGTCAGCTGGAAAAACTGATGCTGAGAGTTTCTGGGTCTAAAAGAAGCCATAAGAGGATGGAGATTCACGTCTGGCGAAGAGGTGTAGACAGACAAAAACATCTATTAATGAGTAAATATAAGAGCTTGTTGATAGACGGCCAAAGTGTACTGAAAAGCAGGAGATTATATAGAAGACAGAGTGTGGATCACTGTTGACTCAGCCTTGTATACATAGTCCTGTCAGTATATTTTGACCACCTTAACCACCGCTGTAGCAAAAATATATACAGTATGTATTATATGTGTGGAATATACATTACAGAAACCCCCTAACATTCTCACACACACACATATGCACACACACACACACACACACACACACACATAATTATTAATTAATTATTAATTAATACAGTTAGTGATGTTCTATATGTGAATTTGTTTAGCTTAACCCTTCCCAGGACTCTCCTCGTGTCAGCTCAGTATTATTTGTAGTTCTCACCCATCTGGTTTGGTTATTCAGTACATCATTATGTAAATCAGCTCTGCTGCTGACAAATTTAATAGTAGGAGCAACAAGAACCAAAGTCTGTTCATCACATTAGCTCACATCATATCTACTTTATTCAAAACAAGATCATCTTCTTATCTTTTCCTGTATTTGCATTCATTATAATATACAGTGTTTTTATGACCCAAAACATACATGTATTTAAATAATGTGCTCATCCAAATATGAGTCAGCTAACATGACCATAACTACAGATCCGAGGTCAGTCTTCTACCAGACCTGCTGCTGTGTGAACTGGCTACACATATTCAGATTAATACTTTACAGTAAGTCCTAAACCACATCCACTGGTCTGTGAGACCTTCATCAAGATCTGCATGCAGTTTGACTGAGTTGGGACACATCTTGCTAATGAATTTTGGCTGATATTCAGCGATTTAAGTGACTATTGAGTTTGTTGGCAACATTTCTCTTGAAGCTCCAGTTTAGTGGAATTACATCTAGTGTAAGTAGATATATATGCACATTTGATTTCTCATAATGTTGTGACTCACTGGTGTATATTATTATTATGTTGCACATTGCTTGCAAAGCAATGCGCAATATACTGTTATTCGGTTTTCATATATTCTTCTTCTTCTTCTTCTTCTTCTTCTTCTTCTTCTTCCACCGGATTTTTGATGCACTTCTTGTCCCTCAGTTTTCGAGATATCGACACCGTTCCAACTCCAGATCGTTCAGTCCAATAGTGTGATCCGGGCTCGTATACAGAATTTTGATCGGATTTGCGGTTTTCATAAAAACTTCCTTAATCTGTGAATTTTTTCCCATAGAGAATGAATGGGGAGCAAAAATACATGCTCATCTACTGTATTTCTGCTTGACCGATTCGGACCGTTTCAAATACACTATATCAAGGCAGGCCCACGAGCACAAATTCACTGTTGTATTGACCCGCACTCGTTTATTTGTCGTTTTATTGCCATTCCTTTTTCGTCCCATTGACTTCCATTCATTTTCACCCATATCAAATTCCAGGCTTCCTTTTGCCAAACAACAACCAAAATTTATATACTACATCATGGCAGGTAACAGAGCTCTAGTCCAGAGCCATACTGACCCGCACTCTTCTTTTTGTCATCTTTTCATCCCTCGTTCCTCTCTTTGACTTCAATTAATTTTCACATACACTCAAGCCACAGAGTTTCTGTGTCCCAACAGCCACCAAAATTCATGTACTCCATCAGGGCAGGTAACAGAGCTCTAGTGCAGAGCCATACTGACCCGCACTTTTACATTACATTACATTGCATTTAGCGGACGCTTTTATCCAAAGCGACTTACAATACACTTCTCTTTTTGTCATCTTTTCATCCCTCGTTCCTCCCATTCATTCCCATTCATTTTCACATACAGACATGGCAACCACCTCAGATACCATAGCAACCACCTAGTCACAACTTAGCAACCGCATTGGGTGCCATAGCAACCGCCTTGGGGACCATAGCAACCGCCTTGAGGCCCATAGCAACCGCCTTGGGTGCCATAGCAACCGCCTTGGATGCCATAGCAACCGCCTTGGGGCCCATAGCAACCGCCTTGAGGCCCATAGCAACCGCCTTGGGGCCCATAGCAACCGTCTTAGGTGCCATAGCAACCGCCTTGGGTGGCATAGCAACCGCCTTGGGTGCCATAGCAATCGCCTTGGGACCCATAGCAACCGCCTTGAAGCCCATAGCAACCGTCTTAGGGGCCCATAGCAACCATCTTGGGTGCCATAGCAACCGCCTTGGGTGGCATAGCAACCGTCTTGGGTCCCATAGCAACCGCCTTTGGTCCCATAGCAACCACCTAGGGATCCATAGCAACCGCCTTGGGGCCCATAGCAACCGCCTTGGGTGTTATAGCAACCGCCTTGGGGGCCATAGCAACCGCCTTGGGAGCCATAGCAACCGCCTTGGGAGCCACAGCAACCACCACAGATACCACAGCATCACCTTACAAACCAACTGGGTTACCTTAGCTTGTGGGCCATGTTAGCAATGCGCAACATCCCGAGTTTCCTTCAGGAAATGCACTTTTCTAGTTATTATTGTTACATATAACATATTTGGGACATTGTGTGACTTCTGTCCTGACACTGATTAAAACAACCTGTGTGTGTTTGTGTGTGTGTGAGAGAGAGAGCGAGAGAGCGAGAGAGAGAGTTCAAGGTGACATGATGGAAGACTTTTCTCTCTATGACATCCTGACATATGTGATGACAGGCTAGGCTTTATGTGGTGTGTGTGTGTGTGTGTGTTGTATTTCGGATCGGACAGTAGTGTATACAGTCCTACAGTATCTCTCTTT
>BRDA01006167.1:45221-79008 GCA_036984385.1 Crenuchus spilurus
CCAGACAGTGGTAAAAATGGCCTTGTCCCAACTTTTTTGGGATTTGTTGACGCCATGAAATTTTGAAACAACATATTTTTCCCTTAAAATGATACATATATATATATGGTTACTACTCATGGTTATTTCTCTTAATGTTAAATCCGCAAAACAAGAATGTTGTACATAAACAAAAAATGCACCAAATCATTGAGTTTACCTAGCAAACTCTAATTCAATACTCAAACCTAGTTTAATCAGAAAAAAATTGGGCTATGATAGCTCTTGCAAACTGCTTATTTCTAGTGATTTGTGACTGAAGAAATGACTATAAAATTGATTGGTCATTTTGTGTAGTATCTGGTGACCTATGCCTAACTTGGTTTGTGAAATTTTAGAAAGTTGAAGAAAAAAAGACCAAAGACCAAAGTTCTGAGCCAAAGAACAATGAACTCAGTCAGAGAACTGAGATAGTAAGCGATAAATATTTTATAATGAATGGTCTAATAGTAATGCTCCAAAGTTGATGACATCATAACATCATAACTGAAGCTGTCCAACATTAACATGTTGCATATGCATGATTTCCAGTTGTTTACAAAGATACAAAGATTTTCATACCTTACAGCATGCTTAACAACAAAATGCACCCATGTCATGCGCTGCGCTCCACAGGGGAGGGTCTACAGTATCAGGGTATGAGAGTGGATGAACATCGACTAATAGGTGCACCCTGATTTTTAGGCACAATTATTATTCTTTTTTTAAAGTGTGCGGATTATTCACGTATGTATGTGTGTGTGTGTGTGTGTGTGTGTCTGTTCGTGTGTATACACACACCTGCTTTTGTGGATGTGTAAAAACGTGGCACAAATGACAGCCCCCAATCATTTAAATCAGGATTCTGGATGCACAGAAACAGTGTCACCTAAATTTACCCCCCCACCCCAATGCTATGTTGTCTCAAGACAGCCTGATCTGTACTACTGAAGTTTCAAAGATTTAGCAAGCAAAAGCTACCATGACTCACTTGGTCTCAAAATATCTCTGCATACTCAGCAAGAAGCTATGCAGTCACAGCCTTCCAAATGCACAGCTACAGGCACAAAGCATCGATGCTCAGCAAACCATCCAGGAGTAAGGGTAGACCTCAGCGACACAGAGCACCACGTATGAAAAGAATTCAATATAACTACTCTTCCAAAAGTAGCTGAGTCACTTCAGAAGCTTACAGAACTTGTCAAACCAAATTTCATGCAAAGACTTCCTTAAAACAGTGCAATATACATCTCCCTGAGAAAAGTGCTCATCAAAGTAATGGAGAACAAATGCAAATAACGGTCTACACTGCTGCATTTGAAACACACACACACACACACACACACACACACACACACACACACACACACACACACACACACACACACACACACACACACACACACACAAAATCATACTAATGCTACCTTCATCCACTACAGAACTGACATTCTGACATTTGCCATCACCCTCACTGTACACTAGATTTGTAAGTAAATATGAATATATTTGAGTAGTGTATTTTTTCTGTATAGGGTATTTTATACACACACACACACACACACACACACACACACACACACACACACACACACACACACACACACACACACACACACCTGTAACTCCTGTATTAAAATACACCACACACAGCCCTACTACACATAGTTAATTCCATGCAGGGCAAAAAATAGTTTGGTGAAAATTAATATAAAATTAACTGTTCAAAAATAATGACTGTAGCTTCAGTTTTCACTCCACAAGTGTTACTTCTTTGAAAAATGAGATTTGATTAAATTATAAAATTTGCAATTCTGATGTACACAGTATGACATCTTTCCAAATTCCAATCACTGCATGAGCAAAAGTCACCTTTCTTCTGCATCTTTAATTAAACCAAAATTAAACCAAATTAGACCCGAGATGCTTATGAAAACTGACTTTTCCTCTTTATAGTATAGCACATCTTCACATTTTTCAGTTTCTAATGACACTACATTTTATGGAGATTCATCATCTAAAGACGTGGGAGCCTGTGTCCGATATCAAATGTTTAAGACCTTTGCCGTTTTACCCTTCTGTTAAGTCCTCTACAGCCCGTCAACGATGCTTAGAAAAAGAAGCAAACATTAAAAATGAACACCGTCCTCTGGCTGGCCTGAGGGAGATCAGAGAATGTGAGTGAATGTGAGGGTGCAGTGTGTGTGTGTGTTGGGGGGAGGAGGGGTTCAAGCAGGCTGATGGTGGTAATATGTTCTGTCGTCACGTCCAGGGCTCTTTCACCTCCTCTTATCGTCCTCTACAATCCCTCCTCCTCCTCTGTACTCACACACACAAACACACACACAACACTGGGCTAAAATTAGTGGTTCACTCTGCTACACGGCTCAGGTTAGGGAATATACAAGAGACCCACGCAGTCTGAGGAGACACTGAGAACACTATTTCTGTGGCATTATGGACATGCGCATGAGCACGCTTGCACAAAAACACAAAACAACCACCCCTTTCTTTTTCATGCTGACAGTAATGAAATATTCAAAACCAGTGAGGGCTTGCGTCTCCATGGAAACAATCATGGAATTATAACAATCAATGAATTTTGCCCTAAAAGTGGTCACCATCATAACTGCAGTGTTGTAGTGAACAGGCAGTAGATTAAAAAACAGTCTGTGTGATCTACACTCTCTGATGAATTCTCAACCACTTATTACATTCAAGTGTATTCAATTACAAAGAGAAAAAAGCATCATAGCCAAAAGCAAGAGATTCAGCAGCACGAGAGGCAATTTACACCAAATTGCTGTGGCACAACCTGGAATCAATAATCAGAATCTGAAACACAGTAACGTTTGTAAACACACTGCTACTCAATCAACACTGTGCCTCTGTTAAACTAAATAATTCTGTACTAATGAACATCCTCTAACATATATAAGATCTCAAATTAGCAAGTTGTCTTATGAAATACAATAAAAACGCAGATACAAACAAGTGTTTTTAAAGTATAAAAAGACAAAACAGCTGGTCTACTAACATGACTGAAAGCATATAGACAAACAGGCACTCTGCTCTATGGCCCACTGGACATTTCAAGCCATATTACAGCTGAATGGCTCCATTATCAGCCATATTCCTCCCTGCAGCCCACAGCAACACCATAAATGCTAAATGGCTGGAGGTTCAGCGTTCACCCTGAACACATTTAAGATGGCAAGATAAGTATGAAGACAGATGAATGGTGCTCAGCAGGTCACAAAGGCGCTGCTTAATACAGTGAATGCATGAAGGAAGACCATTTAAAAAATGTGAATATTGAAAACTTCATGATTCAAAAAAGTAAAGTGTAATTTTTTTATTACGCATTAATTGACATTTCAAGCCCTTTTTTGTTTCAATGCTGATCAGCATTGGTTAGAGCTAATGTGTTGGCTGGCCAATCAAGCACAGTACCGTATGTATGTATGTAAGCAAACCATTTAGTTGTAGCTTTGACACTGTGGGTAGGTCCAAAGTCCCACTGCAAAAAGGAAATCAGCAACGCCACAAAGTGTGTCCGCAGATGGAAGCATGAAGTGCTCTAAAATCTCTGGGTAGATGGCTGTGTTGACTTTGGACTTGATCAAACACAGTGGACCAACACCAGCTGAGGACATAGCAGCTCAAACCATCACAGAACCTCACACTGGACTTCAGACACTTTGGATTCTGTGCCTCACCCCTTCCCTCCAGACTCCAGGAGCATGGATTTCTAAATGAAATGTAAAAATAACTTTCATCTGAAAAGAGGACTTCAGTCTACTTTCTCTCCTTTGCCCAGGCAAGACATTTTTGCCATTTTCTATGCTTCAGAAGTGACCTGATATCAGAAATGTGTCAGTAGTAAGCTGAGAGTATATTGTTTGAATAGTAATTTACTCAAACTCAAAAATAAATATTTTAATAATTTGTCACTCTGGATTATACATATGGAGCTATAAGCCATACTGAGCAACATTCACTTCACATAAAATATGACCATTTACCTTTTTGAATTAAAATAATGAACAAACTTTCACAATACACAAATTCCATTCAAAATACAAAAATTCACAAAAATTTTTGATGCACGGCTAATGTTAGCACACTTGTACATCACATATGTAATTCAGGAAATGCTGAGAACAAGAAAATGATCAGTTATCTATAATAATATTAAGCTGATCTGTACATGCACTGCATTTTGCCACAACTACTGCCAGGACATTCAACATAGGGTTAGATTCATAAAACAGCATGTCATAGTAATGCATTTGCTCTTTCATGTAATGACATGTACTGTAATAGCATTTGCATGATATGGGCGTATTACCATGGACTTTTACATCATCTGCATCTCATACCAATGACTCATAACACAATATAATTCAGTAAAAAAATACCTTATCCACACTGGGCATTTGGCAAATATTCAAACTGAATGATTTTGGGCTAGTTTGATAGTGGGGCTCATCATTACTGGTTTGCTTTCACTCAGGGAATCGTGAATCTCAGTCACATGGATCTACTTCAGCTTTTACTATTACATTGCCATGTTAAGCTTAGTAGACTACAGACACCTGAACCACGATACGCCGTGTTTATTGGAAGTCCTCACGCAGGAACACTACTAAAGAAATTTGATATTTTCACTTAGGAAGACTTTTAGCCAAGAAAGACTGTATGAGTTGGGGCACCCGTGGCCTTGTGGGCACCCGTGGTTAAGGAACCAGTCTTGTGAAGGTCACAGTTCAATCCCCTTAACCGAGTGGACATGACTGAAGTACCCTTGAGCAAGGTACCCAACTCACAAATGCTCCCTGGGCACCATGTGTAAGTCTGCCCACCACTCCCAGCAAGTGTACTCACTGCTTCCTAGAACAGTAATTTGTATATGTGTTTCACTTCATGGATGAGTTAAATTCCTTTGTGTCACTTTCACTTCACTTTTCACTTATAAGAAACAGAAAACACAAATCTGTGAAAAAACTAAAAACGGAGCAACAAGCAACACAAATGGCATGCTACAGGAAAGGGTTTCACTAATCAAGAAGCCAATGTAGTTTTATTGGGATATGGACTGCTTAATACGATACACTAAAAGCATCTTCAGTCCTCAACAGACTTTCAACTAGATCCACATATCTGAAGCACAGCTTTTTCCTACCTGCGATCATGCTATTTAGTTCAATCTCCTCCTCTTCATCTTTGATGCGAAGATATTTTGTTGACTGGGCAAGCCTGGACAGAGCAGAGGAGGGAGAGGAGAGAGGGATGAGCAGAATGAGAGATGAAGTACTGAGTTAAGTCATTATCTTGCAAAAAAGAAAGCAAATCACTTCTGCTGGCCAAAGAATGGATGTGCTTCTCTTACTAAGCGGATTCAGCAGGATGCAAAGTATGCAAGACAAGTCTTTCAAAGTGATGTGCTAATCCTCACTTCACCATATGGATGTGTCAGCAGTAGTATAAAGTGAATCTCACATACATGCATATATACCATACTATACAGTAACTCCTCTCCACTCAGAGTGGAACCCTGCAGATGCATATTTTATATATACATACATACACACATACACACACACACACACACACCATAGTGTGACTCACATACTCAATAAGGAAACAAACAACAGGATTCATTTGGTAAGTAGTCTCCATGTTACAATTAATGTTAATCCTGGGAACTGTAATTGTTCCAAATAGTTCATATTAATTAATGTTGAGAGAAGACTTCCTAAATAAAAAATTAAATACATGTAGGACATAAAATTAAACAGATGAATGACTGAGCCTAACAGTTCGTAGAGACATACAGTTGTGATTTTGTCCTTATGTGTTACTCTGGGCACTGTATTATTATTACTACTATATTAAATACCACCACCACTACTACTACTACTACAACTACTACTACTGCTACTACTACTGCTACTACTATTATTACAACTTAACATCCCATCTTTTGTTTCAGTCTTAAGAATTCTTAGTGGCTCATTCATAATTCCTATGATTGTATCCAACAATCTTGCTGCTGGTCCTCTTCCACTTTTACTTTCAACTGTTATAGTATATCTGTCTTCTCAGGTGAACTGGTACATAATGTGTCCAAAATAAGAGATCTTATCTTCAGTTTGGTTATCTGGGATTCTAGTGAAAGGTGAGCTTTGATTTGATTGAGGATCTATTCATTTTAAGTTTTAAGTTTTATTTGCTGTCCTTAGTTCTCTCAAAAGTCCTCTACAACACCAGCATTTAAAGGCACCAATATTTTTCATGTCCTGTCTTTTTATGTTCAGCTTTCCCATCCATAAATAATCACAGAAAAGACCATAGTCTGGACAATTCTAGTCTTTCCATGAAGAGACAAATCATTACATTTGAAGATCTTTTCCAGTTCCTTCACCCTTGTTCTACTGAGTGCCACTCTGTGTCATATGGCCAGACTGCTAGATTTATTTTTCTTAATGACTGACCAAAGTAATCTGTCCAGTACTTCAAAATGTACTCAATCAGTGATAAAGATCAAGTTAGTGACCTTTCCTACTGTAATACCTTTTGTCTTCTTCACATTCATATTCATATTAGGGACAAGCATTAACAAAAAGATGCAAATATTAACTGCAATTATTATTGCAATATTTATTACAAAAACATTGCTTGCACTTATTTCTACATATTTAATATCAGCAAGCCTGCAATTTCATTCATGAATCAGACTTAAATTGCTTAAAGATCAAACCTTTTTAACTGGACCAAACCTTTCTTCATCATGCTGTAATGCCACTGTGTCTATGGGTTGGGGATGGGAGCCAGTGGTCGGTTCAGTTATAGGCCGGTGTGTGTGATTGAGTGTGTGTAAATGGAGTGTGTTGATTGTAAAGCATCCTTGGGCTTGAGAAAGGCACTATATAAGTGTAACAATCATTCATTCATAGAAAGAATGTAATAAAACTGTAAAACTTTTTCCATCTCGTTGTTCTTCACATCAACTCAATGATTATGTAAACTACTCCGTTCACTTAAAGTGTCAAGTTTGCTTTGAACGAGTCTGTTATGTTGAAAGTTGTCAATTTAAAAGTGAATGTCCACTCAAATTCAACACCTGAGGCCAGTGCTTAGGACACTACATATGGACACTGTCCCACAGACTTCTAAATCGCAGCAGCCTGAAGCTTCTCTCTATATCCCTAAAACTATGGTGGGTTTTAACCATGTTTAGCCTTTGGTAAATTAATTTACCTGCATAAAACACTAGACCTGCCACAATCAGAACTAGCTTTAACTAACCCTGGGAAGTGCTGTGGTTACTTAAAGATGGATATTTCAAAAAACAGCAAGCAGAACTAAGAAGGATACATCTTGAGTCTAGATTAAAAAGGTGAAGTTCATCAGTAAAGGGAACATCACTAGTTAATTATTTACTGATTAGGCAGAATAGCTTTGGATTTATTTTTAACTAATACTTTAGAAAAGAAACACAAGAGAGATTATCTTAGACAGTGGAAGCTGACCTGTTTTCATCAATGTTTAGTTTTTACATGATGCATTTAGGTTAACAGCTTGAAACAAATCTGTTGCATTGGTTTTAGATGCGTTTTTATTTTAGACTTGGACTACGTGCTACAGGCACTGGCTAAGAGAGAGAGACAATGACGAATGCAGTCTTGTTCTCATAGAGAGGTCACAGTATTGACTCTGATGCTGCCCAAGGGAGGGAGTAACCTTGGGCCAAGCCAGACTCTCTCTCTCTCTGAGGAATTCTCTTGTTTATGGTTTTAATGGAAAAGAAAAAATAGCTCAAACACATTCTTTTGTAATTGAAAGTCAAGTAAACAAAACATGAATGATTAAGAGATGACAAGAGCTGGAGACTTGAGGAAATGAGAGACTTCTGCATGAGAAGGATGCAAAGTTCTGTGATTAAATGGACAACACCTGCAGAAAAGTGCTGATTATCAACTTCTTTGATCACTGATTAAGCATCATGTTTGCACTTCATCACAGAAGGATTTAATGAGTAGGACAGGACCAGCGTATGAACCAAAGTCCTAATTATGAAGGCATTTAAACTTAAATTACACCAGCCACAACAAATGATGAGATTTTTTTGTAGTATGTTTCATAAACGACAAGACATCTTTAATTCCACTTTTTCAAAGTGGGTCCTTTGAACAAGAAAAATTACTGTCCAATTATTTTCCAGGGCGTGCTTCAACCATTCTCCCTCACTTAATTCTCTTTGGGCAGCCCCAGTTTCCCTTTGCTTTTTACGTAAGCCCATCGTTACATAATCCTTATGGCATATTCTCCTTTCCGCTTTTACAAAAGGGCTTAGCTATCTCCTCCAACACCTACACCGTATTAACACAGCCCTCCAAACATACAAATCCATTCAATATTAATCACGCAAGGCACATGAATATTAATCACGCTAGGAACATGTGCTCAGAACTGAAAGCATGGCAGTGTATTCTCTCTGTGCCCCATGGGGAATGAACACAAGTGCGGGACACAAGCCATTTGCATTTACATTAATAAACAGCAAGAGGGGCTGGGGATGTTCTTCCCACGCTGCAGAGTAGTACTAAATATCATCACTGTCATTGGCTTAGACATGACTGTACAGAGGAATAAGACACTGACAGTGCAACCCGTACAGACTATCCAGATCTGTAGTGTTGCTTTAAAAAAATGACAAAGAAGGCAGACAGGGGTCCCCAAGGGGTCACTTGAGGCCTTGCACTAAAGCAGCAGCTGTCTGAGAAGCCAGAGATGGGACACATTATAAATGTACAGCAAGGTTACATTTATACATGTACATGTGAGAGAGAGCAGGTGGCAATCTCAGCGGGCTGCATCAGAGAGACAGTACACACAATGATGTATAGTTTACCCAGAGGAAAGGAAGGAAGGTATTGATTTCCTACTGATATTACATTTTGTAAATTGTGAAAATGTAATTTTGAAAACATAAATGGTTTTCATGAGCACTGTTATGATTGTTGGGTGATGTATCATCTTTACTACTATAGTGAACTTTGTTTTTTCCATTGAGCTCAAATATGGACAACAGTCACCGCTGCTGTGGACTGACAGCTAGTCTGTTCTCATTGTCCTACTGCCCTATACTTAAAGGATGCAAAGTTTATTATTTAGTATTTCATCATGATAATTGTCTGTAATTACTGTATTTTATTGATTGATGAGGTCTGCTGCTGTTTTGTGTTAAATATTTCACTGTGTTCAAAAGGAACTACTGAGTCCATCGTCATATTTATCTTTATTTATTTTTATCCCCTTCCTGATGTAGTAGTAGCCAATTAGCCCATCCCCTCCATTAGGACTCTCCCCATCATTTTTGCACTGTCCCTGACTCTAGGAGGGTGAAGTCATGCACAAGCCTACTCCATTATGTGTGATGCAGTCACCGCCTCTTTTCGAACTACAGCTGATAGACAGTCACTGGGAAGCCAACAGGAAATGGAGGAAAGCGGAAGGATTGTATTAGTGAAGCTCCGAATGGACCAATCAGTACACACCTGAGCCAGCGGACATTGCTACGTGAAAGTGATAGGGAGAGAGAGCGCCATCTACACACCTAGAGAGAGCACGGACAATTTTTGCTCTCTTGGGCCGCGGCTGTTGATGGCAAACAGCATGACCGTGATTCAAACTTACGATCCTATATTTATCATCATCACTGACATCATATTTACATATTTATTTCCCTCACTTAACACATTTGCTTGGCAAAGCTTGTTTGGGGTCCAAGTTTTGCTTCTTTAGATTAGAACTGTAAGAACTTTAAAGTCAATAGAAATAATCGCCTAAATAGTTGTTTGTGAGACACAGAGACAGTGTATACAACACCTTCAGTCTATCTCATGTCTCATTCACATGTAAGAAAACACCTAACATTATTGTACTGCAGGCATCAGTGATCATTCATCACACAGATGACATATGCAATAAACACAGCTCTACTAATGTAGATAGCTACACTGGATATATAATTTAGGAAAATACCCCCCCCACACACACACACACACACAACAAATCTAGTCAAAAAAACAGCATCTGCGTTGCTTTCCAGGTCTTTTTGTATAGTAGTGCAGATGTTTTAACTTTCTCTGCCTTGTGTGTGTTTGTGCACGCATGTGTTGTATGAGGTAGGTAAGAAGGTAGACAGGCATTCATACATATTCATTATGGTCATCATTGTAAATTTTAGTACTTCTTACTCTGAATCCACTGTCTTAAGATTTTGGACATTAAACTACACAAGGTTTTTTTTTAATAGCTCATGAAAAGTCATATTGTGTTCTAAACACAGCAACTACTCTGTGAGACCAGGTTTGGAAGTGGTTTGATGATGTATTCTGGGCTATTTAGGTGACTATTGTGTTATTCTGTTTGCTAGAAATGTTAGTTTTGCAGCTCCAGTTCTAAACTAAAGAAGTGAAATTTGGCCTCCAAATAAATTTGGTAAAAGTTAATTTATGTTCACTATTTAATTCCAAAAGCTAAACGTTCACATATTTTTTCTTTTAATTAAAAGTAAAATGACATAATCTAAGCCCTTTTTTATTTTAATATTGAAACTGAATAGCAATTTACTCAAACTGAAATATTCTAATAATTTGAGATTCTGGATTTAGGTATAGAGGTCATACTGATTAAAACAAAAAAAGCTTAAAATGTCACAAATCTAAAATGACAGTTTACATTTAAAATGTCATATTACAGGTTTCCTTTATGTACCATCTTCATTTATTTGCTGTCATGTACTGTGACAAGTACTTTTAACACTAAAAGGGGCACAAAAACAGATTGGTGCTTCAAAACATGCAGCCATTAATATATAATACTTCAAAATATTGTGTCATGTTCTGCATTTTATATTTTGTGTTCAAGAGAGGGGAAAAAAACCCTCTCTCGTAGGTTACACAGAGTTTCATCACACAGGCTCCAATCACAAGACCTAGTAAAATTACGTAACCAGAGAGAGTTTCTAAACACTTCACTTGCATATGAATGTGCAGTTTTAAAGGTGGAGTGGATGGACTTTACCTGGAGGGCAGCCGGCCCCTCTTTCCCAGGGGAGAGAGTGCTTTCTGTCCCTGAGAGGAAGATTCATCCTTATTCTCCCGCTTCATCACTGTGTGGCCTGGGGGCCGACCACGTTGACGAGGGGTTCCATCATAACCTGACAGCTCTGCCCTGAAAGAATCAGTAAAATGGATGGTCAACCATTTGTTCATTAGAGTTCAAATATGAAAATTGTATGAGTGTTCTCAAAAATTCTGTTTAAATCAGATTAATATGTGATGACACACTTTAATTTTGGGAGAAAATTAAAAAGGCTCCAGGAACTGCATAAAAAGAATTGATAAAGCTTTAGTTAACTCTCTGGAGTCTGAGTGTTTTTCAGACACTTATATAGTCTGAAATGGCTTGATTTTTTTATTTACAAATTACACCCATGTAAAATTATTCTTTTTTATCCCCAAAGTGTTACACAGGATTTTGTTCAGCACGAACTAATAATAACAAACATTATCATATGAATGACAGATTGTGTCATTTGGAGGGAAAACAGCTGTTTGCCTCGCTCTGTCTTTGCTTATTCAGGCTCCTCTCACAAATAAAAAAATATTTTGATTCAAGCTCTATATATATATTTATATGAATAGTAAACCCTTTAAGATTTTCAGGGTATGTTTAGTTTTGTTTCTAGGATAAAAATCTCACAGTTTTACAGAATTTTGTTAAAATGCTTCAAGCAAGAGAGCCATCTCCAGAGGGTTAAAAGAGCACTTTACTGCCTGATTTGAATATCAGTGGTCAAATCAAAACATCAGATTCTTGGTTGTCGTGTATCATAAATTCAAGTACACAGCAGAACCTTTCATTGGGAAACTGTGTAACAATATTCATATTACTTAAGACTTGGAGTTTAATCAACAATTGAAAGAATTGAAAATGTTTCAAAAGTCAAATCTGTCAATCAGTCCTATCTAAATTTCAAAACTTTATAAAACAAACACCAATATAATTGTATTTTGCTTACAAGTGAAGAGTTATGTGTAGATTACAGAAATTTATTTTTTTTAAAAGAACAGACATTAGTTAAACTGTAAAATGTGGAAATATGTTTGTGCTTTATCAAAGAGTACAATTGGCATTAAAGAAAATTATCACTGTAATTTGGCTAATTGCAAGAGTATTGACTTAGTATCGATATAAAAGTCAATTTTAGCATCGTGACAACCCTATTCTCTATATTGCAATCAAAGTGAGTAGGTAGTAATTATCAGTTTAGAAATGTCTATACAGACAGGCATATAAACATAAGTTCATTCATTCTTCAAAAATAACTGATTTCACCACATACAACTTAAAAAGTCCTTTACTAGCAAAATTTTTTTTACAGATACTGATAAATCTGAATAACTGTAATTATCAGATAATCAACATATAGGTTGAGTCTTAATATTCAAAAATTGTTGAGGTTTCAGAACATGTGTCCAACAGTCTGAATTCTAGGAGATCAATGAAAACATAAGTGATTTTAGAGTGGGATCGAACAAGGATCATTTGCATTTAGATTGGTGTGGAGGATTAATGCTTCCATTGGTCATGGTAAGCATTTCTTATTCAGCAGATGAGAGGTGGACACCTTCTGATCCATTGTCTATACATTGTATTAATATCTGTATAAGCGTGGCAAGAACTGATCCTGTTACACTTCATGGTTTGATCTGTTCATGTATCATGAAACTTGCTGGTCTACGTTAGTATGAACAGCATACAAACATCGACCCACTCAGTGTTTGATACATGAGCAGATCATAGCCCTCATACAGCAGAACATATTTATTGATGCTAGATAAAGAGCAGACTGTCACACAAACACATCCACAGCCACAAACACCCACACAGAGTGCATGCACTGATGCATCACTTGGCAGGTACCATTTTTTGATGTGCCTCCAACTCCTCTGAACAAATTACCACTCCATCTTCCTAAGGTCTTTGTGCATAAAACGTCCAAGAAATTACAAGACCAACATTCCATTTATTGACTGAACGAACTCGAGCTTAATAGAACACACAAGAGAAAAGTGGTGCTGCTTTCTACATTAACAGTCCAGCCAATAATTGAGATTTCTTTTGCTCATTGCAGCACACACAACCATACTTCTGACAAGCTCTTAACTTCCAGACAGTCGACACTGACATAGTCTTAAGCATGTCGAGGGAAAATGAGAAAGCAATGCAATTTCACCCAATCCCTCTGAAGATGCGTAAGCCGGTTCTGTGGTGCTGAGTCAGCATTTATGCCAAGATGGTAGCTGTGCCTGTGTGTGTTTGTGTGGACAAGCAAGAAATGCAATTTGGCCGCCTCCACGGCCTCTGCTGGGAGTAAACGTGAGATCCAGCCCATCAGCTCTCTGCTGAGACAGGGCAACAACATAACTGTGCAGTTACTGAACCTTAACTGATGTTTCATGCCCTGCTCTTTTGTGAATTTAGACACAAAATGAAGTGGCATTTGATACCTGGCCTTTGTTCATTTACGCATGTGGATTCATGCATCGTAAAAAGTTAATGAACGTGATCAGTTCTGTGGGGACTTCCCAGCAACCAGTTATCTAGGGTAATAATGAAACCATGCACTATGACCACATCATTATTTAGACACAATAAATGTTTCATCCTCATGAATTTTAAGTGAAGCCAGTTAATCTGTTCAAAATATACCCAGTGTAAACTGCTATTTGTGGATAAATTGTAAATCAGTTCTCAGATAAACAAATGCATGACATGACAGGCTGTTACAGCCATAAGCCAGCATACATCCAGACTGTCTCCTCTCAAATGATTAAAAATGATATAAAATTGGAGTAAATTGCAGTAGCAGGAACCATCTATACAGACTATACAAAAAAAAGTCAAGTTAAAATTTTAGGGCAACTTTTCAACTTTCAATTTTGAGTTTCTCTTAGTGTCTTAGTTTAGTCAAAATTCCTATTAAATTTCTTCGAGATTCTAAAATATGTACTTGCAAACATAAAATGTACACTACCAGTCAAATGTCTGGACACACCTTCTGGACATTCAGTGTTTTTTCATGATTTAAAAATCATCTGCATTGTAGATTAATACTAAAGTCATTCAAACTATGAAAAAATACATATGAAATTATTTAGTAAACAAACAAGTGTTATACCAGAACATGTTTTATATTTTACATTCTTCAAAAGTAGGCACCCCTTGCTTAGATGCCAGCTTTCTTGGCATTTTCTCAGTCAGCTTTATGAGGTTGTCACCTGGAATGGCTTTCAGTTAACAGCTGCGTCTTGTCAAGAGTTCATGACTTGCATTTCTTGCCTCTTAATGTGTTTGAGACATCAGTTGTGTGTCTCCTTCGAATAATCTAAAATCTAAAACATATTTTGGTTTGTTTAACACTTTTAACTTTACTACACGAGTCCTTATGTGTTCCTTCATAGTCTGGATGACTTCAGTACTAATGTACAGTGTTGGGGCGAAAAAAAAAAAAAAAAAAAAAACCTTGAATAACAGGGTGTGTCCAAACATTTGACTGGTACTGTACTTTGAATCAGCTTTGTTGCTATCTGTGTCTCTTTTCTTCACATAGCATCATTGGATGTATGGGAATAACAGTGGTCTGTGCATTCACCCTGTGATCCAAAGATGATCAGATCTCAAAACTATGAGCCATCAGGAAATGATGTCACTGTGTGTGGAAGAATTCTAGATAGTGTAGAAATGGGATAAAAATGTGTTGTATTATATCTGTCTAAGTGATTCATTAGAACTTTTGACTTAGCTAAGGTGTTTGAGTTAGGTGAACCTCAAGTTCATTCAACTTGCATGAGAAGTGCAATATGTTGACTTAAAATTAAGTTGGACTTAAAAATATATTTTTTCCAGTGCAGTTTTCCTAATTCCTAAACCTTAAATCACATTAGTTACTAATATTTTATATAATTTAGTTTTTATCAACTTAGACAACATGTCCAATGTGGTGTAGTTCATCTGCAGGTCCTTACCTGTTCTCCACATGGCTTTCCTCATCTTTCACCTCATCCTCTGCCTCATTCTCCGCACAAAGACGTGTAGTCTTCTGCACAAAGTGCACAGGGACAAATGCGATCTGCTTTTCACCACCCAGTCGATCAGGCAGCACAACCTCCTTCTTCATGTTAATGTCTGAGTAGGGACAGCCGAAGGCACTGCGGATGAAAAGAAGAGGAGAAAGATTTGCGCATGGGTTTACACTGTTAGACAAAAGGTTCAGGCTCTACAAATTTTATTCCATATAGTTTCAAAAATGCAACTGGGTCAGAATTAAAGCACAGTGTTGGTTCACAATGTTATAATAAAAATGCAATGCTTTTTATTATGAGAACAAATATTTCTACTGCATGACAATGCATACAAACTGAATACTGCATGTGTCAATGCTTATTTTACTCAAATAGGTATGTTAATCAAACATGGATATATAGTACATTGTTATAAAAGGTAATTGTTCAGAATTTTACCTTTTTATATTCATTACATGTAGTGTCATATTTCAAGTCTTTTTTGTTCAACTGTTGATCATTTTGGCTTACAGATAATACAGGAAAACCATAATCTCAAATGATTAGAATTTTTGAATAAATTATTCACTTAAATATTGGATAAACATTGGAGTTTGAATAAATTACTATTTAAAAAGTGTGTCAATGTGAAATATAAACCTGAAATATGTGACTTTACATGTAATGAATAGAACATGACAGATTTCCTTTTTTAATTAAATTATGAACATTTTCACAATATTCAAATTTTCGGAGATGGACTAGTAGCATCACAGCTCTAGTGTACTCTAGCATTTAATCACGACTGCTGTCGGCTGGATATTTATGCTTGGGCGATAATTCAGAATTGGATTATTATACAGCCTTTATAGATCTTCAACCTTAAAAATGAAGATGCTGTGTGGCCTTTTATGACCTTAAATGTTTAATATCCATAAGACTATTAATCCACAATTAGACATTTTATTTGGCAAAAATGATTCAATTAATTGCACTCATGTCATAACATTATTATGCATGATTTCTTACACTAAACAGTTTGGTGCTTCTTACTTTCAATAAAGGGTTAAAAAAAACAGATTTTTAAAGATCATTATTTAGTAGCATGTTATCTCAACATTGTTATGTAACAAACAATCCATATTGCTGTTTGCTTTCTGTATGCTCATTATTGTGTGTGTGTTCCGTCATGTCATGCTGTCCTTTTGTTTTGTTATGATGACCACAATGGAAGTAAAATCCTAGACTAAAGAGTTTGTCATTTTAATAGTTATTTTACTGTAATAGCTGGACTGCAACATTTCATTTCATTACTTTTCATTCTTATTTTGTGCCCTAAAAACATGGCTGTGCACAATGCTGTGTAAAAACAATCTAGATACACAATATGTCCAAATGTTTGTGGACACCCCTTCAAATTAATGTATTCAGCCACTTAAGGTTGTACCCATTTCTGCGACAGACTTGCATATGTACACACAGCTTGTCTAGTTGTGTGGAGAAGCACTGCCAATAGAATATGACTCTCTGGAGCAGACATACATGAACCTATTAGCACAATGTCTAATGCCAGGTGTGTTCTAGAAGGGTATAAAGCCCCTTAGCATTAAGTTATTAAGCAGTGTGCTCCCTGGAATGATGGAGTTCCATCCAGTACTTTTAGGATGAGATAGGGTGCTGTTCATCCAACATCCTGACCTTGCTAAAGCTCCTGTTGCAGAATGCAATCAAATCCTTACAGCAATGGTCCAAAATCTAGTCGAACAGCTGGACAATGAAGATGGTTACTCAACAAAGAAAATCAAACTCTTTAATGCTCTTGATTTTCAAAAAAAAAAAAAGAAAAAGTAGGTGTCCCGATACTTTTGTCCAAACATGGTATTTACTGCACATAGACATTTCTTCTGCTTTTGAATTAGGAGGTATAGTTTTTGATTACCAGACTTAACTCTTTGACACTGCACAGAATGCTTTGTGTTATGAAGTTGTTGCAGAAAGGGCCGCTTTTCATTTAACTCACTCACATCTGGAGCACCATCTGGCCATAGCAGCTACTTCACTCTCTGAGTAACAGGAGGGTCCTGTTCCTATTATAGCTCCTGTACCAATGACTGCAGTAGCATATGGCACCTTTAGTAATGAAACGAAGATTGATTAAATGCATTGTTCTTCCTCTCAGCTGGGGATTCAAACATAACACAATTTATTGTTTCGGTGTCAAGGTTGTGCCAGTGAAGAGGAAAGAGAGTAGAATTAATCTTGTCCAACTTCACAAAAGCGGTTAAATTTTCAAATCTATTTTTACACCACAAAGACAAAAAGAAGAAGCTGTGTCACTTGTGTAAGTCAGCAGTGCTACTTCTGATAGGACATAGCTGTAATTTATGCTGGGGACACGTCCCCACTACTTACTGAAATGACCGATTTTACTCCCACCACTTCCTGAAAGTGCTCAGGATACCCTTGTTTACCATTTTATTTCCTGTGGGAGTGTTTTTGCTCCAACACCATTTTGACATTCAGACAACTGCCTGCTCCACCACATCAAGGGAAAATCTGATATTTTCACGCTAGTCAGTTGAAGAAACACCCCAAACTTTACAGACAAATCAAACACAAACATTGATGTATTCACTTTGTCATAAAGATACAATTACTTATAATTATATAATTATTTATTTATACCGTTATTGACATGATGTGTGTAATGATACTGCAAGATGCTTGTTTTAATGGTCGCCCCCAATAATTACTATGGTTTGATTTAGGCCCAGTCATGATATATTGTCAGTGAATGGACGTACCCAAGGACTTGATTTCAAAAATGCTAATTTGAAAGGCACCACTTGGCCCATGTTCTTGTCCTGAGCACATTGAAATGCCTTAAAAATTTACTTTAAAAAGTGGTCAGATCCAAGTACCAATATACCCTAAAAAACTTTAAGGAAAGTCACTGTTTACTTGAACCTGCTAATCAGGTAATGCATTCACTTTAAGTCACCCATTCAGGAGGTTCTAGTAAGAACATCTCAACTCTAAATTCACATTTTCTTAGGTGATACATCACACTCCTCTGTGAGAACAGACTGAATAATTGTAGTACTAAGAAAGTCTCAAACGCCAAAGCCCTTTACCTTCACAGTCCATTACAGCCAAATCACTAGACTCCTTTCAAGCACTATAAGCCTAGCTCTTGAATTTTATGCTGACAAATTTTACAATGTTAATACAAGTCTCCTAAAGTACTCGCTGTGATTTAAAGGAAAACGATAAAACCCCCGAGATGTCTGCCCATATCACTGTGCAGTTATACGCTTCTGCTCTAGTGTGACTAACAATAGGAGCAGAAGGGTGAAAGTAAGATATAGGCTCAAACAAGAAAGTTATTAGAGAAAGATAAGAGTACATGGACTTCTCTTATCAAAGATGCTCATGTGGAGACCACTGACAGTGGATTGTGCAGCCTTAGCAGTTAACTAAGCATATAATTTTACATAATGTATTTAAAAAAAGGTTTAAACACAGATCTTGGACAGCTCCTTTGCTAATCACAGAACAGAAAAGCAGTATTTTTATTTCAAGTCGCTGAGAACAGGCAATAACAATGCTTTTCCACACACACCTTTGAGCTAGTTGAATATTTGGGTTCAGTGATTGGTGGGTGGTGGAGGGTATTATTTTCTCTGGCTACTAGTGCATGGTGCAACTTAGAAAATGTTTCAGAGATGGAAGAAAAGTCCATTTTAAATATGCAGTATTTAATCAATCACATTTAATGAACACTATCAAGTTATTTAAAGGCCAATTTATAAATTTATATTTATAAATTGTATATTTAAAGACATGCATCAAAAATAGCATATATGGAAAAAGTTCATTTTTGTTCATTTAATTCAAAAAGGTGAACAGTAATTTTAGATTCATTCGAAGTGACATTTTAAGCTGTTTTGTTGTTGTAATGTTGATTAGAATGGCTTACAGCTCAAAAATCTGAAATCCAGAATCTCCAATTATGAGAATTTTTCATTCAAACAGTATAAATACCATGCATCTCTTGGGCTACAACCACCAAATTCCTAATGTCAACACTTCTGAACCAGAAACAAATGTCAGAAGCATCTTACCCGGCACACAGAGAAAAAAGAACTAGACTGTTGTTCAGCGGTCCTCATTCCAGATGAAATTCTGCACTTTATTTAGAAATCAATGTCCTAGAGTTTTAAGGGTGAATTGAGAGGTACAAAATCAAAGGTGTCAGAAGTCCACTGTGAAGTTCCCACTAAGGATGCACCAAAAATTCAGGAAATTATTTGGCCAAAAATGGCAAAAACAAACACTTTGCCATTTGGCCGAATAAATTAAAAATAATTTATATCAAACAATAACGTTTTCTAGTTCCTGATGTGAACCAGACTGTAACTTTCTGGGTAAAGTTAATGTTTGACATTCAGAATTGTGCTTTTCCTCACCAGTTAGCAAAACACAGATTCACAAGCACAATTACATATTACTGGTGAAATGGAAGAAGACGACAACAAACTACAAGCACAACCTTTTCTAAACTGCACTTGTTACAATGAATCCAGAATACAGGCTGCATTGTTAGGGACCGTCTTACAATTACCAGAAGAAATGTGAAGTGTTTCAGTGTCTGTAGCCAAAGATACTCAAACTAAACACACAAAACATCAATGTGACTTACATCATTCATTTTAAACATTATTTTCTTTCATGTTTTTATTTAAATATTAGTAATAATGTAGCATACATGCATCTTCATACATATATTACTGTGTAATTTTTTCTAGCATTTGTTTTACAACAAATAGAATAATCAAACTCATGTTATTAAAGCTAATAATGTCAAACCAACTTAATACACAGACATTAATTCCTGATTAACTACATGACTTATGAAAGAGTTAGTAATGTTATAATGATTTATATAAATGAGGGGGAAAAAAAAACAAAAAAAACATTTTTGGTATTATGTGTTCAGCTTTCAGGCAAATGTTTTATTTTGTTCAGTTTCAGTCAAAAAAAATCATTTTGGGACATCCCTAGTTTTCACAGTCTGTGATGATGTGAGCTGCCATGTCATCTGCTGGTGTTGGTCCACTATGGTTTATCAAATCCAAAGTCAACACGGCTGTCTAACAAGATTTTAGTGCACATCATCCTTCCATCTGCTAAGTTTTATGGAGACACAAATTTCCTTTTCTAGCAGGAGTTAACACATGAGCCCAGTACCAAAATTACTACCAAATAGGTTGCTGACCATTTGATTGGCCAGCCAGGTCATAAGCTACAGACCATACTGATCAACAGTAAAACAAAAAAGGCTTGAAATGTCACTTTATGTGAAATAACGGACGTAATTGTGAATTAAATTATGAATGAATATGATGTACGACCATTTCTGCTTTTAGATGAGCAGAAGCGAGCTGTATGGATCAACGAGATAAAAAAAGGACACACTGTGGCAGTAAATGCCTATGTGATGGTGTGATAGGTGCAGAACCTGCAGAGTCAGCACAACTGACACTGCGGGACTCCATGCAGTGGAATTTGTGTTGACAGTGTGCAGAGATGTTGGCCACCCTAGTGGTCATATGGTCAATATAAAACTGTCAGATTCATGGAATCGATGGAAAATAAAGAGAAAGTGGTGTATAAGTGAGAGAGAGAGAGAGAAAGAGAGAAGCTGGAGGGTTCTGGAGAGGTGCAAAAATAGACTGAGGTGGCTGGATGTGAGGAGGCTAAAATTACTGCAGTCAAATGGGCTTTGCTTCACCGCATGGTGCCCTTTCCTACAGTACAGATGGCTTCCAGACAGAAATCAATGTGTGCTTCAGGAGAGGGTTCAAGGTTATTTTTGGAGATGTTTGCAAGTACTCTCTGCTGGTGTTTAGTAAGGTGAAAAAACTTGTAAGTACTTCTCAGGCACTATATACAGCAGCATGCAAAGGTTTGTGCACCACGTTCAAAATGTGTTACAGTGAATAGTTAAGTCAGTAGAGAAGAATCAATGACGTTCTTTTCAACATTTTAAGCAGTATTCATATTTTTGTTTTATACAATTTTAGAATTAAAACTGGAACTAAGAAACAAAGAAATTACTCAAGGTCAAGCTTAGGTTTGAAATCCAAGAAAACTACCAGAGAGAACTTCTTGAAAGCCAAATTAAAGTCTTTGTTACACTGCAAAAGAGCTTCAAGATTTCGCAGATTCTGGACTAGTAATGGACTGTTCTTCTGTACAGCAAAACATGCCCAAATATGACCTTCAATGAATCAAGTCATTAGAAGAAAACCTCTGCTGCATCCTCACCACAAAAGTTGGCAATAATGGTGAAAAGGAACATCCAAACAAGCCTGACACAAAGAAATGGTGCAGAATTTCATGAAAAGTACACCTCTTCAGTTGTTGTGCAAGCGAGCAGATCGATCAAGCTTGGATTGTGTTACAGCCACAAAGAACATTTCACTAGTAGAGACAGGAATGTACTCAAATACTAGTCTATTCTGTAAAGCTAATAGTGCCAATTGGCCTAATAGATAAAGTGACAGCCTTTGGAGTGGAGGGTTGTACAGGCAATTGGGGGAGGAAAAAAAATACACAAAATTAAACAAATACCTCAAATTAAACAAATATCTCAAGATGAATCTCAAGCGGTACAATCTGATGGCCTCCACAGTCTACTGACCAAATCATCATTGAAAATCTCTGGACAGACTAAATGAGAAGGGTTATCTGTATGCCTTTTGGAAATCAGGTCATCTTTAACTTGCTTATCTATTCAATAAAAATTGTGATCAGGGGTGACCAAACTTCTGCATGCCACTGTTTTTCTATACCATGTAACATAACTCATCTTCTAAAGCCATTATGAGAACACCTTTCCTGTCTTCAACCGAAAAAACTCAGGCAGTACTGACTGGCTCATTTACACATTCTGTGCTAGAATTTACACCTCTAATTGCTAAATCACCCTCTACAACCGTTTAACACTAACATCATATAATGAGCAAACATGATCCTAAACTCTGACATCACATTAAAATGATGAAAAAAAAGAAAGATCTGACAGTCTGAAAGAAAAGAAATATTACAAACTGTGCATGCAAGTCTTCATGGACTTGATGGAACTCGTGACATACAGCATATCTGATCAAATGCAGTGTGTTCAGAAAGAGACTCTGACTCACCACCAACCCATAATCTTCATTCCAAGATAATGATTCAACTCATCTATTTCCCATTAACAGAGAGGGAATGGAAATATGGAACTCTTCTGGCGACAGTGGAGGCGGAAGCAAAACAATATGAAGTAGCTCTCAGTGATTATGCACTTTAATATGCATGTCAAATGATGTTTTTATTATAGCACATTTTCAAGAAGCAGCATACAGGTCTGCACGAGGAGGACTTGTTTATTGTAATAATCTCACTTTAGGGCCCTTCACATAAACAGCCTTCGAGCTGTCATAATTATTTTCTTCTAGAGGCAGCTCATCAAAGCATATCATAACGTACTTCAGACTGGATGCCTTTTCCTAATGCCTAAAGTATGTTGAGCAAAGTTTGAACATTGTATCCTTTCCTGCATGGAAAATGTAATGCTATTGCTATGCTTAAACAGTTCGTTTGGAGGCAATAGCGTGCTAATGTATGTAAATAGGATGTAAATTATTCACTAATGAAGCTCAGTCCTATTCGGTGTCTGAAAAGAAGAGATTTTTTTTTGCAACATGGCTTACCTTATTTCTCTCGCCTCTCTAATCAGAATTGGCTTTCTAAAGGACACCTGTCTTTCTTTCTGAGGACGAGTAAAAGTACACACATTCCACTCCCAATTGATTCCACAGTGATTACATGCCTGGAAAAGGTGAACAGAGAATGAGCGAAGGTGTTGATTGCTTCTCAGGCTTTCCAGAAATTTCAGATGAAATAGGGAGGGGCTGGCTGAAACACAGGACATGCAGCTTACATTTCTTATTGTACTTCAGTTCACATCGATCAAAACTTAATTTGGCATTTCTCCTGCTTATTCAACATTGATCTATAAAGGGTGGGAGGGAATACTAGTGAGGCAGAGCCAGAGTCACACACACACAGGCAGCAAAATGCAATTCTGGTCCAGTGAACACCTGGGAAGATATAATAAACCCAGAAAAGATACGACTCTGGCAGGCTACACAAAGCTTAAAGAGCTGAAATAAATGTGTGTTCAGGCCGTAACCCCTTATCACTGAAGGCTGGGTGAGACACAGTCTAGAGGGATCAGTGCAGGCAGATTCTTGGCTGAAGATGCAGGCTGTAGAGCCTCAGTGGCCCACAGTCTCTGAACCATGGCCAGGAGAGACCTTCACTGCTAATCTGCCCCTATTTAACACCCCTCAACAGCTCTGTGTGTTCTTCAAAAATGCCCCTTGGATTAAGGGGCTCATAGCCAGGTCTCAAGATCGGTGCCATCTTTTTGTGCCAGGTGAGTCTTTATTCCGACAACATTCCATGAGCACCAAGCTGGAATTCATATTAAGGTGGGTACAAACTACTTAGATAGATAAGAGTATCGGTCTCTACTGTTAAAATAAGGCTTTCTACTAGATTTTAAAGCCACAAAAGAACTGATCACCACCCCACTTCATCCCAAACATACTGGATAGAGCACCATCATTCCAGAGAACACATTTCCACTGCTCCACAGTTCAATGTTGAAAGGCTTTATGGCCTTCTGGCCCACACCTGGCATAGAGCATGGTGCCAATATGTTCAGCATTTATCTTTTCCAAAGAGTCCTATTCTATTGGCAGTACTTGTCTACAGGGACTAGACAAGCTGTGTGTGTATTTGCACATCTGTATCAAAGTATTATTATTATTATTGCACATCTGTATTAAAGTTGTTGAGTGCCTCATTAGAAGGGGTGTCCACAAACATTTGGACATGGTGTTTATCAACACTAGACTACCAACTACTGTATCTCAACAGCCAATCAGATACGTTTGACAGAGCATAGCTTGACATCAATTAGCTCAATTTGGAAGGTTCAGTAGGATTTTATGTGAAAAAACAAAACATATAGGATAGTTTGATTCTCTAGAATGATGTTTGTACTATTTGTATTCAGATTGTTTTTAAAGCTAATGATGTAAGGTCAACTGTGAACTCAGCCGCAAAGCTGCAGTAACATCAAAAGAAAACATCACATTTACTTTTTTATTTATGAGATGGTCATTCTAGCAGTCTTTAGATGACGTGTATGGCCAGGAAGGTCCATAGAAAAGCCAGCAAATGTATTAATGTTAGAAGCATTAGCAGTGCTGAAAGGTAACTGTCTATTACTGTGGCATGCGTAAATGAAACAGCAAAGGAAGCAACTAAATCAACTGTTTACTTAGTCCTATATTTAATTTGTCCTCTATTATCACCAATTAATGAACACCTCAAAGGCCAACAGTATTAACAAAAGGCTGTTCTTTTTAACATAGCATGTATTATTGTACTAGTGCATCAATAAAAAGTAAAATATTGTGAAAAGTTCTTTTGCATTCATAAAGTTAAACTGCCATATTTTATACCCATTACATGTAAAGTGATATTTCAAATCTTTTTTGTTTAAATGTTGATGCTGTTTAAATAACAATTTACTCTATTTTACTTTATTTATTTAAGATTTTAATAATTTGAAATTCAAAATTGATGTAATGAACATAAAATTACAATTTACATTTTGAATTAAATTGTGAACAATACACATTTGTCATCATGTTGTCCATAAATCAAGCAATTTAAAGGTCAAATGTTTAATATCAACAATCTGTGTTAAAAAAAAAATCAGTGTTGGACCAGATGCTCATCTTGAGACATTTCATCAGTCAAATTTAAGCCTTGCACCCAGCCTTGGCAAAGGCAATTTCAGGGTAAGGCACAGAATGGCCTAAATCCTTTATTCCCTAGTTTCTTTTTTGACAATGTAAAAAAAAAAAGTCAATAGAGTTTTAAGGAAGCACAATTTTGAAAAACATTGTGCCATACCTGTGGTGTCCTGTGTATTTTGCGCCTTTGATGTGGCCCACTCCCTTGCAGCCTGGGGTTGGACATACTCCCTGTGTGACTGAGCTCTTGAGGTCAGAAGGTCCTCCTTGTGCTGGAAAAACATAAATTGCCCACTTTAACTTAACAATTCATTGACACTTTTTAACAAACATCACACAAATCGGAGACAGCTGTCTTTAGATTGGTATCTAATGTAAACCATAGTTAAGGAATGGAGTATTTCGCTATGGTGAACATGTACATTTCATATTAATTACTAGTGTTATAGACAAGATCTCAAGAGAAGAGTCCAGGTAAAAACGTTTAGTAGTCAAATCCAAGTCAAGATCAAGGCTGGCCAAAATCAAAGAAATATTCCCCCACCCCCACCCCCATCATATAAAAACAAAAAGAAGAAATGGAAAAATGACATTATCACTCATTATGAAGGACATATATATTATATTTAGTAAAATATAACATTAAATAATATATAGTCAAATACTTTCTATCATCATCATCCTCATCATCACACTGATGCAATGTAACTTCTGCAAGCAAATGACAGTGATGATCCCACGTCCCTTTTTCTCTAAATCAGAAGTCACAACATAAACTCAACTGAATATAAACGAACATCAATTCCATCCTTTGTTATTATTAAACCTGAAAACATAATCATGATGTTTCAATTTGCCCTCAAACAAACATCTGAGCTGCAGAAAACATCTGTAGGTCAGTTTCATTGTGAAAAATTCAGCTGAACATTTCTTTTTCAGCAGTTCTGCTCAAACATTCACGGTGCTTCACATAGGAGTATAATTAACAAAGAGTATAATTCCAGATTTTGCAAAGCGAGCTGGTGAAAATGCTCACGAACACTCGCAAATTTAATATTCAGTAAAGACTATCAAAAATATACACACAATTTCTATAGTAATGACTTCACTGTTAATTTGGATGATGCAACGATAAAATAATATTGCTCGTCTTTACCTGTCGCTCACCATGAGAGACACAAACTCTGGTCCATGCTTTCTTATCATCCCATTTAGATTACTGTAACTCCCTTCTTATTGGCCTTAATAACAAATCCATTAAGTCTCTTCAGTATGTCCAAAACTCTGCTGCCAGGTTAATCTCTTGCTCCAAAAAATCAGATCATATCACCCAGATTCTGTCTCGGCTACACTGGCTTCCTGTTCTACATCACATTCAGTTTAAGTTTACTAACTTACAAATCTCTCCATGGTCTAGCTACAGCCTACTTAGCCGAGCTCTTGCATCCTTATTGCCCTTCTCCAACTCTTAGGTCCTCTAATTCTGGTCAGTTAAATGTACCAAAGTTCAAATTGGTCACTGTTTGAGCAGATCTTAAAGTGTCATGGCCCCCAAACTATGGACCTCCTTACCTTAGTCACTCAGAGACTGCCCCACTCTATCCTCTTTCAAGACACCAGCTTAAAAGTTATTTTTCTCTCGACATTTTCATTCTTCTCCTCTATATTTTTTTTTAATCCTTGCTCTGTGAAGCATCCTTGGGTTTGAGAAAGGCGCTATATAAGTTCAACTTATTATTATTATTATGGTGTCAAGACTCAAGACAGCAGCCAGACTCAATATTAAGCAAAGACAAACTGACCACTTAAAAATACTCCAAAGTCAATATCACTCCATACATTTAGTGTCTTTAGAAACTAATGTTCAACTGACCTAGACAACCTACAGCTTGTGCTCCAGTCTGAAGTAAATATTACTATATTGTCTTCACCCAAATGTAGTTGAGCAAACTGAATAGGAGAAAGTGCAGTTTTGTTCTTCATGCATGATACATCTATCAGCTGAAATGACATTAGGGCTTTGTTTTTATCCCTGCAACAGCCCGTCTTTTGCACACATATTTTACACACAAACACAGCAGCATGAATATACAGCAGGTTCAACACAGCCAAATGTGATTCACAAAGGTCAGCTCTAGAGGTGAAAGATTCATCACTCTGTTCATGAGAGGCTTCTTGGGAGTGGTTGTAAAATTCAGCTTTATTACTGTTTGACCAGACATAGCGGTTTGACAGCGGTAGAAAGCTGAAAGGTTTATTTGCAAAACAATAATTCTGACACTGGTGTCAAACTGCCTGTGCATTTAAATGATCAACATGTACAATAACAGTGTACAGATGAATCAAACAACTGAAATTAAGATTATTCTAAAGTTAGATATTACTTAATGTCTATGTAACTAGGAAGTCATGAGTACATGATTTCAGATGCAAGTCATGTAAAAGTGATAATGTGATATTAGATATATGATAAGATTCTATTATATATTTTCTCAGCGTTTGTAGCTTGTGGTTTAGACCTGCGCTCTGTCAATAGGCTGGTGGGATGTATGCAGTAGTTCATAGCCACATCATAAATCATCAGTTCACTTCTTTTCATTACAGTTCACCCATCATGATGGACAGAGTCACAGTTAGAGCTAGAGGTCACTGCATGGTGTACTCCGTCTCTGATGTACAACTACAGAAATGATAGTCTGCTTACTTTAGTAGTCAAAAACAGCCGTTTTACTGATCAGAAGTTAGTAAAACTCAATATTACATGAGTAAATGTGCTCGTCACAACTGCAGTACTGTGCAAAAATGTAAGTTGAAGTTAGATTTTAATGTTATATATTTGGTCATTAAGTTTTGTGCTCAGAAAAAAACAACAAAAATACCAATATTAATCAAATAATTAGCAATTTTATGCATGTTAATGTGTTATTTAACCATTTCCAAACCTCTCCTCATGACACCTACCTAGCATTATTTGTGCAACAATACTTAAATTTGTTAAATCAAGGGTGACATTAATTTATTTAAAAAATAAATGTAAGAATTGTAAATGATGGTTTGTCCCATTAAAGAGCAAATAAATATAATTTATACTCTGACTTTGAACGGCAAGAAGGACAGCAACCGTACAGTTTGTTCATTTAATCCACAGTATAAAAAATTTGCAGTTTTGATTTCTTTGGTTGGTCAACTGCTAATAAATCAAAACTGGTCATAAAATGAATGAGCAGTACATCCCTATTCCAGTGCATCTCCAAAAATTAGAATATCATGAAAAAGTTCATTAGTGTTCAAAGTTTACATTTAATAAACAAACAAACAAACAAACAATATATATATATATATATATATATATATATATATATATATATATATATATATATATATATATATATATAATTAGATTCATTACACGTAAAGTGACATATTTCAAATTGTTTGTTTTAATGTTGATACTGTTTAAATTGTCAAACTTTGAGATTTTGGATCTCTGATTTTCATGACCTACAAGCCATACTGATCAACAGTGAAACAAAATAGGTTTGAAATGTTAATTTATGTGTAATAAATAAAATATTGCTGTTAACCTGAAATAAACAATGAACTTTTTCACAAAATTGTAATCTTTTTTTATTTGGCATTTTACATTTCAGTCAAATCTGTGCAGATATGCATTTAACAACATATTTTGGCAGCAGAAACAATGGTGTAACTTTCTGTCAGAATGCTAAACACCTGCCAGTCATGTACACTCACTCATTGGAGGTTCAAGAGGGTGGCCTGTCTTCGCACACCAGCCTAAAGGATGAAGGTCAGGCAGGTCCGAGTCTACCCAGAAATCAAATTTTGAGTGCCAACCATCAAAGTGCACCTGTTAAAAGAGAAAGTCAACTCTTCATCAAAAATCCATTCCTCAACCAATTAATCAATTTATTATTAAAACCAAATAGCAGTACAAAACCTTTTAAATCCTATAGTGATATAATTTGGGAAGGCTTACTTTACTGAGTTGCCAAAAGTTGTATTGAATGTAATTTGAATCCAAAAAAAGCGCTACAATTAGAGGGTGTGTGAAATAGAAATGTAGGGCTGAAGGTGCAGCCCATAAATACTTGCGCAGATATATGAAGACTGAAACTGCGGGTACCATATTTGGGTATCATAGTGCCATGATACAACTTGCTTTCAGTATCAAAATGAAAAGTCTGGTGACAACCCTACTGTATTGTACAGTGTAATGCAGAGTTAAAAGCATAACCAAAAAATTACCCAGCACAACTGCCACAGAGATACTGATATTATATTATAGATTTTGTAATTAGTCACAATAGTGAGTGAATCAATATAATGAATTTTGTGTATTGAGCTTTAGACTAATGCAAACCACAGAACTGAGGTAACTCTGACAGAGTTCTTATAAAAACATGGCAAATTTTTGCACACAATTTATGCTACATCTGAACCACCTCAACCTGCAGCAACTGAGCCAGCTCTGACATGCCTTCACTGCCGTGTAAATTAAGCATGATGCCACCAAGTGCTGCTCAGTAATGGCCTATGCTCCAAAAGCCCACTTCGATATTTTCTATTACATTGTAATGCTTCAGAAGCAATGCTACTTCTGCATCACCCTCAAAGTATGTGCAAATTGACCATGACTTAAATTATATTCCACCAACAGTTGCAGTCTTTGTCAGCTTGATGATGTTTATTTGCCCAGAGAGACAGAAAATGTCTCCCATGAGAAACTGTGGAATGGCTAAAAACTTGAAAATGAAACAAAGCTGAACAAACTGAATTGTGACGATAATGGATGTCTGGCTATTTTTTTCCCAATTTCTAATGAGTTCCACTTATTGGGAAGGGCTTTTGGCTGACATGCTCTGGAGCATGTCTGATTAAGATGGATAGTCGTTTGCAAATGAGAGCAGGCTAAAATCAATGCAGTCAATGCCCCATTTCAACCCACGTTAGAGCCATACACTGCTAATGGCAAGTGTCTGATCACACAATTAAGAATTAATATGACTAGGGAGAGGCTTTTATAAATCACATATGAGAATAAGATGCACAGCAGACATCATAAACCACAGCATGGTAACCTTTCCATTTTGACCCTTTTGTAAGATTTGCATAGTCTCACATATACAGTACATGTGTGCTGAAAGCAGACACTACTTCTATTTTAGTTTCCAAGAGTTCCAGCAAAAGCATTGTGAAGTTTAGGTGTCACTGAATATGTAGAATTAAAATTAAAAGCACTAAGAAAAATGTTCAAATGTCAGTCTAAGACATAATTGCTAGGCATGGGAATAGTCAATGAAATAAATAAATGGTGAGAGCTAGAAAGAAAATGAGAATTCTGACATCAACAAGTAGGAAACCAGAGCTTCAAAAGAAGACTTGACTGCAGTTTTGACAGAGATAGGTACTGATGTGTAACACAATTGGCCAGTGAAACTATGATATTGTCAAATCATTCAACACATCAATGTATAGCATAGGCTATGATCACATTACAAGCCACATTGCTCAAATCCAAGATTTTGCTCAGATCAGATTTAACTATCTTGACGGTTCTCATTCACAAATGTAAGTGACCTGTATCTGTCTGCACAAATCTGTCCCTGAAACGGCTTGCATGCACACATTGATGTGTGTATGTGTCACCAAGAACAAAAAGCTTCACATTTGTGCAGGGTAGTCAGGTTTGCAAAAATACATTCGCCGGTAAAACTTCAGAGTTGGAGGGTATTTGAACTAAATAAAAGATGAAATTGAATAAAAACTAAGATTTGGAGAAGATTTATGTTTTAAACCTCATTGAAATGTATGCGTCACTTTAGATTTTGGGCTAGTTTCCGTTTGTGTAGAGTGACTTTCTGTTACAAAATTGGTAGGATGTTTGGGGGACCTGGCAACCCTGTATTTGTGAGACAGATGTGTTAGTAGCTGATGTGTGATGGTGTTACTCGGAGGACAGTAAACAGGTGGTGGACTGTACATGATCAGGTGAAGAAGGTGAATACATGCCAGCTGGCTGTTTTTACAGCTACGTGAGTCAACAAGAGAAGCAAATGCTGCCTCACCCACTTCGCGCACGTGTACAAGCAAAAAGACATGAAATCTGATCAGACCGTCATATTCAAGTCACATGTCCATGGACCGGATATGTATCTGATCTAGAACCACATATGAAAGTGACTCAAATCTGATTTGAAAAGGTGAGATTTGACCCGTCCACACAGCCCTGAAAAGATCAGATCTGATTCACATTAAGGCAAAAGATCTGATTTGAGTCACTTCAGCCTGGTAATGTGAACATAGCCATAATGACATACTGATGTGTGCCAATACTGAAATTCAGTATTTTTATGCATGATCAACTACATAAACATTTACAAAATGGATAAACTAGGACTACAAATTTAGCGTTATAGAGAAATGTAATATTTATTTCTGTGGGAACAGAAATGCTGTATAATAAAGCTGATACTTTTTTTTTTTTTTTAAGTATCTGAAAATATTGTTATTATTCTGATATTACTGGGTATCCCTAGTAACGGTAGTGATCGACCAATATGGGGTTTTCAATGGCCGACGCCAATGTTTAGAGTGTAGGCTGGCCGATGTTCAATATACAGTGCTGATACCATGTTGTGTCTTTTGCATCTTATACAATATAGATATAAAAAAATACATTGCTTTACCTTTACATGCATGTAACTCTACAACAAGCATATTTCTCATTTTCATGAAAATTTACAAACAACAAATTTTTTCACGACATTCTTATTTTTGGATGTGACACTGTATAATGTCTGTAGAGGATGTTGTAAAACTGGATGTAGCATATAAATGAGTTTAAAACATACAGATGAGCTTGAACCAGACAGTTAAAAAAATATGTTTAGCATTGCTGAAATTCTTTGTTCAACAATCGTTGAGGACTTGTGTAGAGTAAAAATGTCCAATTCTGACAAATTAATGGAATTTAAAATGGATGTGACACAATGATACTAAAGCACAATTATGTATTTTTTAAATTACTGTTTTATTTTTTAAACAATTACTTTAAGGCCAAACAACAAAACCAGACTTAAATACAAATAACAAAACATGGATACACATTTTCCATCTTTAAACCTTTCAAAAACAACAGTGAAAATATAATTGCACCAAAAATGGAAAAACTATTGTTAGAACTGTGTTCTAACAAACAACATTTTGGGTTGAGACAATGATGAGTTCTTTTAGTTTATAGCCAGAGTATGGATTTGGCATTGAGTATCATACTACACTTGCTACTGGGATAAAAAAAAAAATAAAATCTAAATTCTGGTAACATGACAACCCTAAGTGAAAACAGAATATAATGTTAAGTATGCTCTTGGGGCAGAGACTACTGCTGTGTCACATTAGCTTCAGATTCATTGAAAAAATATAAAAAATGAGTAATGTTTTAAATGACCTCACTGGAACAAAAAGAAGCAATTAATACAACCAATTAATGTCTATTAGGCTCATTTTCTTACTGCAATAGAGACATTGACATATAAACTGTCACACTTGACTCGGTGAAGGTCAACTTAAAATGAAGTGATTGTGTTCTGTTCTCCCTGGGTTGTCCTTACTCACCTTGACTCTGTAGTCTTCAATGTCCACAATGGTGGCCACGCGGATCAACATGGGGTTTCGTCTGTCTACTGCCTCTAACTTCATGCCGACCTGAAATCCATGAGGTGATCTCTGCAGATGGACAGTGTTTGTCAGATTCTCTGCTAGGCTTTCTGCCAAGAATATAAACTTCTGCTGCATTGTGGCAAAGGTATTTACAGCTACAAGCTATTGTGAGAGAGCAGTGAGCTTGCTTTAATTGAACTGCCATTCAAGACGTTCAGCCTTGAGGTTTCTGTTTTGTTTTCAGTGAGATGTGGCGGCTGGGATTTATCAATAATGGGGAGACATTATGAAACACTTAATCCTGCAGTACAACGTGGCACAGCTCAAAAACAGCATGACATCAATACTTACATACTCACACACTCATTCACACACACGGATACTCAAATGCACCTATATAAATAGACACACACAAATAAGAGGCACACCCACACTCCGATCACGCAGGCATGCACGCAACGCCCACGCACACGCACACACACACACACACACACACACACACACACACAAAAACTCTTTGTCTCCCTCGTACACGTGGGAATTGCTGTCTTGCTGCGATGTGACTATCATTCTCTGCTTACCATACAAAAGGCTTGGTTTGGAACTGCAGAAGCTCTGTTGTCTTCCAAGTACTCCTCCCATACAAAATGTTCTGGATTGGGGTGTCCTTGAACATAAGCCAAAAAACAAAATCTGATTAGAAAAAGGAATGGCACGCGCTGCCAGGCTCATTGATTTGGCTGCAACAGTGAAAAAATAATAATTGCAGCATGTGACCCCGTGTGACTAAAGCACATGGCAGAATGTGCTAATAATGTCTGTCTGTGGCTAATGGCAAAGGTTAGCACTTCATGAGTCAACTAACACCAAGAGCAGCATTTATCAGGGAACCATACATACTATACAGTGAGAATTACAACAGTACTGTATTACAACATATCAATTTTCTGATTAAATAGCTTGGCAATAACAGCAAATACAAACCGGATTCCAAAAAAGTTGGGACACTAAACAAATTGTGAATAAAAACTGAACGCAATGATGTGGAGATGGCAAATGTCAATATTT
>BRDA01006167.1:89657-102248 GCA_036984385.1 Crenuchus spilurus
TATATATATATATACATACATATATATATATATATATATATATATATATATATAAAATCATACATATGATCTGGTACTGAAAAAGACTTTAATGCAGTTTTATTATTAGAGTTCAGTTGTATTACTGTATCTTCAAAAAAATTATATTGTGGAAAAAGTTCATTTGTGTTCATAATTTAATTCAAAAAGGTAAACAGTCATACATTTTATATTCATTACAAAGTGACATATTTCAAGCTTTTTTTGTAATGCTGAAACTGCTTGAGTAACAATTTGCTCAAACTTTATATTCTTGATACAAATCTAATATTCTGGATTTGAGATTTTCATGAATGTAAATATGATGTAAAAAATGACTTGAAATTTCAGTTTAAATGTAACAAATTTAAAATGATGAATGGATTTAATAATGAATTTAATTATGACAACTAACAATTTGCTTTTTCACAATATCATGTGGCACTGTGCAGAATCTTACAAAAAAAAAAAAAAAATGAGGGGCTGTTCACAACACTATTTTCTACATGGAGAAGTTGTGGCTGTTCTGAGCCCCAACAATACATCTACTAATACAGACTACAGCCTGCAGCCCTCTCACCTTTTGGAGGGTCAAGTTTGTGACCTGTAGACTCGCACCATCCAACTGGCCTTATATCAAGAGAGTCAGCATTAGCCCAGAAGTCATAGCATTCTGAGAAGCCGTCAATGTGAAGACGCAGCCGGTAGCCAATCACCTGAAGGACACAAATCATATCTAAACCTCATAACTCTTTCACACTGTGAATTAACCAATTAAAATGCCACTAAATGAGCAGGAAAACTAAATATACATCAAAGTAATGTAAAATGAAATGAAATACATTAACCTTTGTGCTGTCTTAACATTCTGTATACTTCCTTATCCTAATGGACAAAAATTACCCATCAAAATAAACTTTGTGAATATTTATATTTTCCTACTTTAAAAGTGCAGAAAGATTGCAGTTAATCAGTGGATGTCACTCATTTTCATTACAACACACTTGTCATAGTTGTTTTCTTTACTAAAATAGCATTATTACTACTACTACTGATAAAGATACAGGGGTTAGACAATGAAACTGAAACACCTGGTTTTAGACCACAATAATTTATTAGTATGGTGTAGGGCCTCCTTTTGCAGTCAATACAGCATCAATTCGTCTTGGGAATGACATATACAAGTCCTGCACAGTGGTCAGAGGGATTTTAAGCCATTCTTCTTGCAGGATAGTGGCCAGGTCACTACGTGATGCTGGTGGAGGAAAACGTTTCCTGACTCGCTCATCCAAAACACCCCAAAGTGGCTCAATAATATTTAGATCTGGTGACTGTGCAGGCCATGGGAGATGTTCAACTTCACCAGTCTTGCTGTGTGTATTGGTGCATTGCACATTGTAATATTTTGAGCAAAACTGTGCTCTTACCCTGCTAATTGAACCTTCACACTCTGCTCTTACTGGTTCAATGTGCAATTAATGAAGACTGGCCATCAAACTGGTCCAATGTACCTCCCACACTAAAATGACAGGTGTTTCAGTTTCATTGTCTAACCCCTTTATGTGTAAAGTAGCTGACAATATTTCAAAGATACTGAATACTACTGTATGTGTGAAAATATGCCTGATTAATTTTTATAATGAAATTGCAACTTAAGAGTGCAACTTTCAAATCACAATTTAAAAGCTATTAAGTGGGGAAATTTAACCTGAGACAGAGTTTGTGATTGTCCTGTAAATAAGTTGCACCAATTCAGGGCAAACAAATCTCCATGTGTTGTGACATCACAACAACAAATTATTGGCAAGCTGGCACACTACATTCAGGAGGTCAAACATCAAGCCTGATAAAAGTGAATATTGTGGTCTTCTTTGGAAATGGAAAAAAAAAAAAAAAAAAAACGGGCCTAACCCTTAATTTGAGAAAATTAATTTTTTTAATTGCAGTCATACTATTAGATAGAAAAAAATCACAAATAGATACCTTCCTCAAATCTTTAAACCCTAGATTGAAAAAATAGAAAGAGTCTAAGAAAGTATCAGAAATGTGCAGAAAGTTGGTCTCAATTTTAAAAATGATTTAGCGGATTTTCTCCTACTGGCAAACAAAGCAGTGGGTCATTTTTGACCATCAAGACAACACAAGGGTTACATTGTCAGAATTCTCCAAGAGAATTGCCTCTGGTAATGATCTTATGATAATGATCACCAACTGACAGTAATACTAACCTCAGCCACCGAGAGCACACAAAACATGGAGGGGTGCAGGGGGTCAATCCCCTCCAGCCTCATCCCCACTTTAAAGCCATTCTTGCTGTGAGGAAAAGATTGGTACTGCAAGCAAACACACACACACACACACACACACACACAATTTTCCAACTGCATTAACCCAGTTAAGAGCAAGCATATAGGCAATCAAGAGCATTAAAGGACATTCCACTCATCTTACATTTCGCTGTTTATTTCTTAAAAACCAAGATGCTGGTACTCTGAAAGAGCGTCTGCGCACTCTGGTTGCTATGGAAACAGCTATTCGCTCGCTCACATTTCTAAGGGGAACAGATGTCTCATCAGATTCCTTCATGGAGAAAGTGGCCGGTGTGTCGCTGAGTGTGAGGGAGGATGCAGGCCTATTCTCTGAATCAGGGCTAAATGCCTGAAGGAAGCAGCGTTATTCCTCAAAGCACAATTTAACAAGAGCTCAGAATACAAAACAATAAATAAGATGAACCTTAAAAAGTTTAAAGTGGACAGAACCAGCAGGTATAGCATTAAATTATGGACTCCTATTACTAATGAACAGCAGCTTTAATGATTTATCAAGTAATTACAGTACTATGTCTTTAGATAGTAGAGCGTCTAAAAATGTTTCTCATAAAGGTGAACTGTCACAGATCATAATTGATAGATCACCTATTAACACTGCATTTCCCAGGTTTGCAGTAAAAAAACCCTTCTTGTGAGAGGTAATGTGATGTAAATGAGAGTCTGTACAGCTAGGGTGTAGGGTCTAGGGAGCATGTCGTAGGGCGAGTTTTGTTTTGGTATTCAACCTAGGACGCTCGGCTCGATTCGGCCTCGGCCGCTCGCTCGGCTTGTGTGTGTTTGTGTGAATACGCACATGCAAGCCTGTAGCATGATTCCTGCTCTATTATTTTATATAAATATTTTTTTCCTTTGTGGAAAGAGGACTTACACTCAGTAAAACTGAGGGAGAGTCTCTGTGAGACTGAATGTGTGACGACGCGCTTATTTGCATGACAAGCGAAGCAGAGCAGCAGACAAAGGCTGTTAATGGCTCCAGCATTCCAGCGTGGGTGAGAGAGATGACGAAAATTTGTCAGTTTGGGAATTCTAGTGACATTTCAGGACTTTTTTTAGCTTTATTGTTGACCAGTATGGTTTATAGCTCATGAAAAACAGAAATTCAGAATCCACATTAGAATATTTTATATTACTTTTCAAACATTTTAACAAATGTTTCAATATTTGAATAAAACAAAAAATTATCACTGTATCTGTATATAATACAAAATAACAGTTTACCTTTCTGAATAAAATTATCTATTCTAACTCCTGGAGATGCAATCCAGTTTTAAATATGAAAAATGGACACAATTCTTTTGGTCACCTCGTCAGAAAGTGATGCCGTAACCAGGAAACAACAGCACTGTTCAATAATCCACACCCAGTAATTCAAATGTTTCCAATCAACTTCAGAGCTCTGGCTGCTTTTATTTACTGTTTATGATGCAGGTGTTTTATGGGGAATGTTTTTACATTTGTTGTGAATAGCACTGGTCCTTCTGAAGACTGAACAATGTAAAAAATTTAGTACCGTACAGCCACTCAAAAATGCTTTCTACTAGAGCACTTACAACATTACTCAGCGGTATCCATCAGAGCACAAGGAGCTCTCAGAATTATTTTCATACTGCTTCAGACAACAAGCTTTCTAGCATACTCCTGTGTAGTTAATTAAGCAATAAATCTTTCATTTGCAGATTCATTTTCTCGCAAATAGATGGCATGGATACCAGTAGCTCCAGCTTCTGGAACAGTTCTACTAAAGACTAAATTTAAATTTGCCAAATCAATGCACTCGTCCTACAGGAACTACATCATCTCCAGCAGATGAGGAGGTAAAGACAGCATGCAATCCTCTGAGCCTTGGCTACTTTTATTTCAATTAAACATTTGGTCTCCTCATCTCTTCAGGTGCTGCCAGGGTACATTTTATTTTCCCTGTTCTTTTTCTTTTCTTATGTCTAACAAGTGACAATAGTCTGCCTCAATTTCCTGTAATTGGTCCAAAAGTCCGAACCATCCAACAAAGTGTTTGCAGACTTAAAACAAACCAAACCGTGTTTCAGTTGATCCAGACTGAGACCACCTATTTTGGATGGACCAAAAACTGGTTCTTTGGTCCAAACTGTAGTCCAACAGTGTTACTACACTACAGCAATTGCTGTATCAGCGTACAAACATTGTTTTGAAAGACATATGAGGTCTAGTGGTAACACATCCAATTATTGCTGTTTTAGTTAATCGACGTTGGCAGACAGACAACATAACAGCATTATGTATTGGCCGCTAACTGTCCTGCACTCTAAATATCAGAATCAGACACTGAATAACCTATATCGGTCGATCACCTTCACTGTCCATTAAAGTAACACTAGAACACAGCAGTTTTACATTATAGTCACAAAGTTGGATGTTGGAACAGATTTCCAGTAGTTTCAATTAGAGGCATGAATAACAATGTAGCACCTAAATGCAACATTGCGTTTTGATGGCTGCACATGCACTTACGACCGACATGATTAGGTGAGCACTCAAAAATTATGTTCTTAATGGAAAGGCTAATACGAGGGTGGTGGGAAAAAAAAGATGTGCTTTATGTGCTAATGCTCACCTTTAGACCAGCATTATTGAGCTTAACATCAGCCAAAGTCTGACATAGAAAAGTAAGCTCCTCACTAATCAATATGTTCCTTTACACAAAAGCTGCCTCCAGGCTTGGGCTTCTGCATGTCTCTTGATATACTGCTCTGTACCAGCCAGCATGAACAGCTCAGAGCAAAAAAAAAAAAAAAAAAAAAAACCCCACAGTGCAAACAGCTTACTCCACACTGCAGTTGCATCATTCTCAGACCAAGAGAAAGCACAAGTCCACAAAAACACTGCAGGAGGCATAAACACTCCATCTCAACACATTCATCTTAAAGTGGAAATAAGCATTATACAACCATAATAAGGGACCGCTACGAAAAAATCCTGGCATAAAAAATGCTGCCATAAAGGGATACTGCCCAATTCAATTAGATATTCTAAAAAGTCTGCAGAGTTAGCACCTCTTTGTCCATTTTTTTTCTACTCCTGTCAGGATGATCTATAATTATGCTCTGAACTAAGAACACTGGTGCATTATATGTACTAAACTGATTCATTATGTTTAATTTTATGTTTCTCCCCCCCCCCAATAAGAGAACAGTTCAGACTGAGCTGAAACAAAAAATCTTTGGCAGTCAGAAGTAGACTCCAACTTCCCCTTCCTTCCACACAGCATGTGCACTACATGTGCCAAATTCATTTCAAAATTCAGCTTTATGTTATGTAGGCATCACTCAAATGATCCACCACAGAGAGTGTACAATAATATGGAGTAACTGACCACAGACATACTTACATATCACAAAAAAATTAAGTAACTGCAGACACAAATCGTATGAAAGATGTATATTTTTGCCTGTACTTTAGTAAATACAAATACAATTGACAATGTGTGCATTATAGGGCCTATACTATATTATTTATCATATTTGTGTGGCATTATTTACCCAAAAAGGCATCAGTCATATTTACAGAAACAATTTTCTAAATGGTCTTTATCCTTCGAACAGTGGTAAACTCCGGGAGATTTAGTTTTCTGTAGGTTTCACCTCTAACCCAAGTCTAAAACACCACCTTCAGCTAATCAAGAGCTTCTGAAGGCAATAACTACATGGATCAGGTCGGGTTGATTAAGGTTGAAGCTAAAGTCTGTAGGAAGGTAAATCCACTGCTTTAGAATTAACCCATCATTTTGTTACAATGCTTGTAAGATGTGTATGTAGTGTTAAATCTAAAAATGTGAACATTGCAAAAATGTTCATTGCTGTTCAGAATTTAATAGTTAAGTGTGATATTTTATATTCATTAAACATAAAAAATAACATTTCAAGCCTGTGTGTGTTTTACTGTTGATCAGTCTGGCTTATAACTCAAGAAAATCCAAAATCTCACAACTTATTTGAATATTTAATTTCAAGTTTATTTCGATTTACTATTCAAACAGTATCAACATTGCAAAAAAGCAAAAAAGGCTTGAAATATGTTGTGAATAATAAAAAAAAAAGACAGTTGATCTTTTTTTATTTAAATTACATAATATTCTAACTTTTGGAAATGCACTAGTACACTACTTGGATGTTAACTGGTTGGAATAAAGATCTACTCCAATACTGGTGATAGAGTAATAATTGTTAATTGGCCTGAGTTTCTGAGGAAATTCAAGTCGATTTACTACAACATGTTCTGACCGTTTTCGGTCAGATTTCACCTCAATATATTACAGGCTCCTGTGGCTATAACAATGAAATGCAGAGCAGCCAGCAAAGGCCACTGTGGGTTCTAAAAAACGTTGTCCATAATGTGTGTATAAGGTATGCAAGTTTATGCAAATTTAAGTCATTAAGTCAAAGTATGCTTTTCATATGAACTGTCCATGACTACATATAAAAGATTTTTAGTAAATAAAGACACCAATGAAGGCATTCAAGGACAATAGTTAAAGGAAAGGCAGCATACGGTTAGTCCAGTTTAAAAAGAAAAAGTGGTCAACTTATATTTCACTCCCAAATAATTAAAAAAATTGCCAGTAATTCATTATTCATTATTTATTATTTATGATATGATTTAAGATGACTAAGAAATTAACATTTTCTTATAAAATGAAAACTACTGCTGTCAACATTTACATTTCCCTACTACAAAAAAAATATAACCTCCTAAGACCCGAACATGGCATGGCATGCATTCTTTATTTCTCTTTGCTATTTGGGCTGATTGGCACCTGATTAGTGTAAAAACAAAGAATTATCTTTTTACATGATGATTTCAGAGGTGGCAGTATAATGGCCTCATAAGAGTACACCAGACAAAATTTAGTTTTGTGGTCTAAACAACCCAAAATGTGATGTCCACATATGTGGACATGCCAGGTCCTAGGAGTTTAAATATGGTAAAAAAGTTAATTTTTTCTCATATTGTAAATAAAAAAGGGACACTGTCACGTTATATTCATTACATATAAGGTGAAAGTTCAAGCCTTTTATTAATTTTGGTGCTGTTTGAATATATACGCAAATATGAAACACTCTCATATTTTCAGATTCAGTTATAAGCCAAACTGACCAACATTAAAAAAAATCCTGAAATATCATTCTGATTTTTTGATGTGGCACTGTAATTAGTTTATCATAATAATAAATAATAACTAATAAAATTGCTTTGAAATAGCTGTATAAAAATATCTACCCAAAAGCTGAACCTTAACAATCAGTAAAAGGTTACCAGGTTATTGACTGCACATCTAAATAAAGAAAATTTAAGGGCCATCATAAAATGTATTACAACAGAATAGCACCAAGATTAGCATGAAAAGTTTGTCACCGTTACAGTTATAGTTCCAACAAAGCAGACATCAGCAGCCAGACCATCAAAAAGACAGCTGCTTTGTTAAAGCTGCAGATTTGTTCTGGAATAAATAAGAAAAGTCAGACTCTCATTTGTCTGTCAAACCGTATAATGAAAGTTGACTGTGATTTTGGCAAACTGCCTAAAAGTATATCTAAAATGCAAGCTAGTTTCATTCACAACTGCTGAATGTGTGGAAAGCAGTCACAGATCATCACAAGAATAAAAACAATGAACAGCAGAATGAGTGAAGTTTGTAGTGCCAACATCTGAATGCTGTGGGTAGGTGGCATAACCTTATCGATATTACTCTGATGCGTGCCTTGGCTGATCTGACTTCACATGCATCAAATTCAGTCTCTCCCAACTCAACAAAACTAAACAAAAAAAGACCAACATCATGCTTTCTCTGCCAGTTCATAGTAAATTCTTCAGATAAACTACAGATGATAAAATCATAAAAAGCAGTAGACAGGGCTGTTATCTTCATACTACAAAGGACTTATGTCATGGCATATAAGTACTGACACAGAAAACTTCAGTTAGAGTTCAAATGTGTGTTGACAGCCTGTGAACTAAAGGATTTGCCAGGTTTGCTGTGAAAAATGATGTGGCCTCAGCCTGTTGTGAAAATTATTTAATGACTTTCCAAATGGCAGTATCTGAACTGAGGCCTAGTTCAAGAATGTTACATCACAAGAGTGTGACTAATGATATAATAAAGTTTGCAATCAGAACTATAACTTTCTTAGCCTGCAAGGTTCAAAAGGACAAAATATCATTTTATTAATCTTTATTAAGATATTAATCTTTGTTCTATATGCACATGTAAAATTTTGAAGGAAACAAAAGTTATGTACAATGGAATATCGATTATTGTTTGCCCTGGTTATCATTCAATTCGGTTATCATCAACTTTTTTCAAAGAAATTTTGTCCCAGTTCATCGTTCATCTGCACGGTCTTCATCGGCGTGCCCGAGTGACTCACCACTAAATTTTTTAAAACAATGCATCCCCCCCACACGTTCATCACTCACACACGTGTACGTCATTCATTCTAGCTTTGCTTCTATCCAAATGAGAAAACTGCAACATGTCAAAACAGTAAGAGTGCCATAAACCTATATTTTGATTAAATCTGCTCCAAACTTATACTTTCCAAAAATTTTCGGATGAGCTTGTGAAAGATTGTGAAAACACACACCTTAACATTTCTAGCCAAGATGTTTGAGCCCTGAACATAATAAATAGAGGTGTTGGCTACACACTGGTCAATACATTGTAGAATTTCTATGTGGTTTTATATCTAAAGCTTAAACGGGAGTCGACGTGCGTTTCACTATGTCATTATGTGGTTCCTAGATCAAATATTTATGAGAGACGTGTGAGGTGAGAGGTCTTCTTTCATGTTCAGGTTCCACAGATTCCACGGCTGCTATTCCACCAATGCTATGCCCAGAATGACCATGTCAGTATCATATGAATGACAGATCGTGTCATTTGGTGGGGAAAAAATGTGCAGCTGTCGGACTTGCTCTGACAAACGTGTCTCTGCTTATTTAAGCTCCTCTCACAAATATCTAAAATATATTTAGAGTCAAGTAATATATATTTGAAAAGTAGACCCTTTAAGGTTTATGTGGTATTTTTAGTCTTGTTTCTAGGATAAAATCTTGCAGAGTTATAGAAGTGATTTTGCAGAATTTGTTAATATGCCGCTGGCGGGAGAGCTGACTCAAGAGGATTAATGATGAAAACTGAGGTACCACTAAAGAAATATGCTGATATTTTGATGTGTAAAGTCTTTTCTAATAGAAAATGTGAAAAAGAAAGAAAGCTATATATACCCAAAATGTGTAAGAAGTAGAGGAAAAAATGCCCCAATAGTACATAAGAAAACCAATTAAATTAAGGTTGTTTTAAAGATAATAAAACAAAGTTCAATACATTATTTAAAAAAGTAAACCATCATTTTATATTCTTAAAAAAAAGTGACATTTCATGCCTTTTTAATTTTTATTTTGATCAGTTTGGCTTACTACTCATGAAAATCAGAAATCCAAAATTTCTTATTAGAATATTTCACTTTAAGTTTGTATAAATTACTATTCAAACATTATCTACATCAAAACAAAAAAGGCTTGAAATATGTTACTTTATGTGTAATGAATATAAAATATGAAGGTTTACCTGTTTTAATTAAATTATGAAAAGACAATCTTTTCATAAAATGCAAATTTTTAAAGCTGCACAATGTACATACTCCAGTCACTTTACATTGCATCATATCAAACTCAATTGTGGTTACATATGAGATTTCATGATTTATGATGAATAATTTCTGGAAAAAAAACAAACTAAATTGCTGTGAGATTAGATAGATTCAATACTCCAGTGTGTGGAGTGTGGAGATTCATCCTTACCTCAGTAAAGAGTTTGAGTGGTGCCGATATTGCTCTCTCCTCCTCCAGATACTGATCCCATGACCACGGCCTCTTCTTACTGCTAACTGCTTAAATTTAAACATCAGATATTCATATAAATACTTACAAATAAACATTTTTATTTTTCTATTATCATATTTTCTTAATAAAAAAAAGGTGCAATACACACTTTAAATGAATAACTAGATTTACTTGTTTTATTTGTTTTGAGTACACAATAAAACATTTTTTTAAGGAATTTGTACTTTCAGAATTCTGACCCCTCGGCTCTGCCTGTGGTTAAAACTACCCAGCCTGTGGGTCTTTTTCCCCTGTTCGCAGTATGGTAAGAAGCTGATTAGAACAGAGATGCTAACTACACATTAGGCAAAACAATAAAGACTAGGGAATATTTCAAAACAAAACGTTACACTAACTCTGCAACTAAACTGCCCAGCACTGTGGAAATAACAAAATGCCTGGCAACACCCAGTATTTGGGTAGAAATAAAAACAACCAAGCACAGTTTTTAGAGCAAATTATGTTTATAAAAAAATCCCTTTCTAAATTTTACAACAAAGCCTGCTGACATGTTTTCAGAGATATCAAACATGGAGAGACATTTTACCACTTGAAGTAGACACTTTATTTTTCATCTTTGTTGTGTCTTCTTTTGGACGTTCCTAGAAAAGAAATTACAATAACAATACAATCTATATTTTAAAAACAAAGCAACAAATCATTCTGAAGGACAGGAAGCTTTCCATACTCACTCTAAGACAGTATTCCTCTGACACAGCTCTGGAATTAAAACTCTGTTTCCTTTTTTTCTTGTCCTCTCCCTGCATCATTAGAGAACAACTGACTGTGGAATGAAATGCAAATATTAGCAATGAATAAATAAAAACTACAGCAAATTAATCAAACCTACTGGTGTGATTAAAGAAGAAAAGTTCACTTAATCAAATGTATAAACTATTGCATGTACAGATATTGGGACATCATGAAAAATGAATAAATACATGTTCGTGATTTAATTCAAAAAGGTAAATTGTAATAATTTACATTCACTGCATGTAAAATGACATTTCAGAAATGGAATTCTGGATTTCTGATTTTCATGAACAATAAGCCAAACTGATCACAGTAAAACAAAAAACAGCTTGAAATGTCACTTCTGTCAACTATACCCAGGATATGCATAATTTTTTTTCTTCTCCCCCAATTCCATTTGATGCTACTACTGTGGAAAAGTAAAAATGTCATTATTGATCAAGATAAGTTGATATTTGGGGTTAATGCACAATCAAATGAAATTACATTAATTGTAAATTTAAGTTTTACTAACAGAAGGTCAGTAACTAAACAATGCTGCTTAGTTTTTGTATAATTTACTTATTTTAACCAACATTTACTGACTTTGTTTTATGCTTTGCTATTAAATATTCATTACATCTCACATTTTGAAATGCAGAACAAGTGCTTGTGATGCTTTTGATGACTCATAGCAAGTCATATTGAGCATTGCAGCTCTACCCAACAGTTTAGTTGGTTATAAAATGGTTTGTTGATGGTTTCTGTACTGTTATGATGTCTGAATAAACTGGTAATAATGGCTTATATGATCAACTTTGCTTGCATTCAGCCTAAATGCCCTAAAATATTATGTAATTTTGAATTTTTTTCACCACATTGTTCATTCCAGTGCTAGATTAAAGTAAGATTTTTTTATGTAGCATTGGACTTTGCCACTTGTCTAGTTTAGAACTGAAGCTGCAAGGTTCAGTGTTCAACTATACGAGTTGTTAACTTTTATAGCTCACAATAAGTCTTAAATTTATCCTAAAATGCCTCAACAAGTCTGTGTGACAAAGATCTGGATGTGGTTTTAGCGGGCCAAGAGAACTTAATGTTAGCCCCACAGATAAAGAACAAAATGTGTCTTGGCTTATTAACTACATCTGAGGTAAGAAGAAAATTGAGTAAATAGGACTGATTAATCTTTAACCATATTCACCTCTACAATTTAGAATCACAACTCTATTTACGGTGACATTTAGCGCAAATAACATTGCAGTAACACCTTTGCTCATTTATTAAACAGCATTTTTACAACTACTGCTCTTTTCCTTATTTGCATGTGACATTAAGGACACATGACAGAATACCTGCAAAACACCACTTAAACTAGTCTGAGGGTAAATGTTCCAGTAAGATGCTGATGTATTTCCTTATCCTCTGTATGTTTTCAAACCTGTTTAGTCAAACATGAAATTAATTAATAAATACAGGTTTTAGTATTAGTTTAATCATTTAGTTACCAACATACTGTATGTTAAAGGTTCCATTTGATTTGTTTGGACTGTCTATGACAGCAAGTGTAGCTGTAAAATCTAACTTGAGAAGG
>BRDA01006168.1:16706-28883 GCA_036984385.1 Crenuchus spilurus
AATGATTGCAAACAAATATAGAGTGCGTCCGTGCACTGTGCCCTTTACTACCGTCACTTGGTAGTTTGTAGATGGTGCCTTAGACGCTGTATCGGTCTGTAATTTAAAATATATCTATTCCTGACGTAAAAAACGTTGTAGGTGTTTGTTTTCGTTGCCAGAAATAAGAATTTGAATTTTTTGGCAATTTTGATAATACTGTCTTAAAGCTATTGAAGAAAGAATTCCGAATATACGAACGTGAAACCAACTTTACCGCAGTGCTAAACTGTACTGTGGAAGCGTGGAAATAAAGTTTGTTTTTCATTCAACACTTCGTGTGAAGTGGAAAATAATAATAGATAATTGTCAAATTGAACGGCGTGGCACGAGTAAGGCATCGCTTCACCTTCGCTAAAGGGTTAGCCTCCACGTGTTGTTTGGGTGCTGGGGGACCTGCATTAGTCACAGCTCTCTGCTTGACATCACCGTGCCGTGCTGCGACTCCAAATGTTTCTTCAGATCTGACGTAGTGTTTTTGAAGCGAGACAGCACTTTGTCGCCAGCACAGAGTGTACAGCGAACCCTGATATTGTCATCTTTAGCTGACACAAACTCAAAATAGTGTTTCTATTTCCAGCTAGAAAACGTGCATCTCTCTTCTCCCTCGATTGTTTACATTTGCGTCACTATCCCGACACGCATAAAGAGAGTAAACATTTATCTTTTTACGAAGGAAAATGACAAAAAACAGTAACGCACAGTGACTTGGGTAAGTAACTTTAATCTGATTACCGGATTGGAAATAATAACTCGGTAGATTACTCGTTACTGAAAAAATGGTCAGATTAGATCACTGTTGCCAACATTATTTGGACATTGCCATCAATAATAATCCTAATCCACCCTCCTGTTTTCTGATGCTGTGCTCTATTTGTGGGGTTATATGTGTATAAAATGGCCTTATGCAGTATAAAAACTCGTGGGTGGAGTTACACTGGTGGGGTGTACTGTACAATAAGGGGAGTCAATTCTGGAACAGTTTTTAGATTTCATGTGTTCAGTCCCAGACATTCCACAAGAAACTAACAGTTTGTGGATTGGTAGTCAATTCAGATACCCAATTAAAGGTGTAAAAGCACTGAAAAGTGAATTATTTTTTCATAACATGTATGTATTTAAACACACTACACTCTTTCTAGCATGGGTGTGGATGATTAGAGAATAAAAATAGACTAGTAATATATGCTTTCTCACTCTGGGGTTCATGCCCAAAATTTCCTCTTGAGATGAAGATGAAAAGCAGCTGAGGATCATGTTGCTATGTACAGCTAATTACGTTATCAAGGGAGGCTGCTGCAATATTGCAAATATCTCTCTAATAACTGAATGAGGAGCGAGAGAGCACCTGAGAAATGCAGATGGATATAGTGACATGTGCTGTAATATTCTCACTCATAAATGACCTTCATGCAGATACAAAAGTCATTTAAGAGGAACTAACCAACTCAACAGCCAGTAAGATCTCTTAATCTGCAGTGTACATATGCATCATGAAAGTGGGCTCCATCTGACTTTAGGCTTGTGCTGATTTAAGTTCACTGTCAATTCTGACCCTGTCTAATTTAGCAGGGATGTTGAATAGCAACCTGTGCAGTAGCACTGGCAAGAACCTCAGAGGATTGTCTTCATCACTAAGGTTCAAGCACAACAATGCATTATGGCACTGTGGCACAGTCATGCAAAGATGTGAAAATAGGTTTACATGAATGTATCTCTGAAAAAAGAGAAGGAGCATAATTACATGCATATAAAAATACAACAACATAATATGTACCACACTGCCAAACATAAAAGACAGAAAATAAAAGGAAGTTTCAATGTTGTAATGTTATTTCAAAGAGCAGTGCTACTTTCACAAAGTCTGAAGAATGCATACAATGTTATATGTAAAATCACAATTTGACAATAACACATTCAGCACATGTACAGCATTTCAGCAGACTGATAATAAGGAAAATCATGTCTTCAGTAACCAGATTTCTTTCCAAATGTATAACATGGACATTTTCTCTTTCTTAACAGCTCAACAGTACACTCACAATAACAGCATGTGACTGAAACCATGTATTAGATCTGAGTAAAGATACACTTGAACTGAGTATACAGTTCTTAGATTTCTTAAAACTTGCATGTAAGAAATGTTTTGAATTCTAATCATTTAAACAAATCAAACAAAAGTAAAACAGACATTATATTGTATCCTTCTATATTCTCCAGGATTTCACAACCAGTTCAAAAATCCAATATAATGTGGCAGTGAGTGGTTTTAAAGATTTAAACAAACTTCTATATTATGGGCATTTCGCTTGTATGGTCCTTAAAGATCCTCTAACTGTGCCCTGGTCAGTTTAAATTAAATGAGACATTAGACATGCAACACTGATTTTACCTCACTGATTTATATTTTACAGACTATCTTTAGATAATTGTTGTATTTGTTATGTTGCTCAAGACTGTCTAGCAGTGTCTAAAGGTTTTTTTTGTATGAAATTGTACAAGGACAACTGATGGTGGGACAAATGTGCTATATGTCTAGAATGCATTTCTTCTGTTTTTTATTAAATTGTTCTCTGATATCTACACCGAAGGTGTGTGACTTTGACTGGGGTGGAAAATGTCCAAATGTGGTTTTACAAGCTGATTTAAAACTCTCAGATTTTTCATTTTCATGAAACAAACATGTGATTTTAATGGTTGGCTCACGAGTAATTTGATGCTCTGCTCTGTTTGGCTCTTTAATAGCATGCTAAAGCTACATACAATGTGGACGCCAGCAAACAGGTGGGAAATGAAATGAAGAGCTGAGGAAAAATATTGAGGAGAAATAAGAAGACGATAATTAATGACAGTTTGCAAGGCATTCCAGAAAGGGTGCAAGAGGTTAGGAGAGAAAAGCTGTTATGAATTAAATGGCTGGTGTTGGGTGGATGTTTCAAGCTGAGATTCAATCAATCGCTCAAGCAATAACTAATATAATCAATTTACTGGCTTCTACTCTGCACATGGGTAAAGACAGATTTATAGCTAACTTTTAAAATATTCAGCACCAGCAAACTATTTCAATCATTCAAAACTTATATTGAAACAATATATATATATATATATATATATATATATATATATATATATATATATATATATATATATATATATATATATGTGTGTGTGTGTGTTCCATAATACTATATATAGAGTACTCCATTGCTCTCTCTAAGTTTATTTCAGACCTGTGAGGACCACTGGACTTGATTAAAAAGTTGTTTAAAAAATTACTGAGAAAAATGTTCTGAAGTGACCAGATTACACTGTTATTTATATTTTGACTGATGCTTTTCATTAATATGAGGTGAACCACTGGTGCAATTCATCTGAGGGTGCTGGCTGGTCGGTGCAGAAAAGCAAATGAAGGAAATGATCTGCAGAGCTGAGGTGCAAGACAGGATCCGTAGAACAAAACAAAAGAGAAGATTGCGAGACCGTAGGTGGCAAAAGTCATTATCTGGGAGTCGTTTCTATATATATCTGTATAGCAATGTCCTAGTGTGACATGAGGAAAATGTTATTTGGATAATCCAATAATATGCATGGGCTTCATCTGTACACAGGAAACAATCCCCTTATGAATTATCTACGAGAAAAAACTGAGCCTGAACTGATGGAAAGCTCTAGTGAGACATAAATGAGAACAGGCACAATATAACCAGCTTTCTAACACTCATTACTGGTGTAGTAATATAACTCAAAAGTGACATGCAGAGCAGAGCCAAGAACTTAAGCACCAGGGACGTAACAGGAATATTAGATAGGACCCCCACCACCACCACCACCCCTCTCACCCACACTCACACAAGTACTGAACTGTACCCCCACCCCACACCACTCATCACACCCACACAAGGACTGTCCCAAACACAAAGACTGCACCCACCCAGCACTCTACTCACACGAGCACTCAGCACACCCCCCCCACACTAACATCCCCATCCTATCAGCAATATTTGCTGCTCACCCAAAAACTACAAACCATAAACTCTCTACCTCAGTAACTGCTGTTAGCATGCACATCTATATGTTACAGTATGTTACATATCTCTTGCACCTTATCCGCGCCACGGACATTCCATTGTACCGCATCGGTACTGCACTGTCTTGTCCTGTCTGTTAAATTTGTCTGCTGTATTTACTGTATTTATTATAGTGTTTAGTCCTTTGTTGTCCTGTTGCACCTCAGCACTTTGTTGTCTACTGTACTGTCATTGCATGTTGCACTATGGTTCCGGAGGAACGTAATTTCATTGCACTGTGTACCTGTACTCAGATGTAATGACAATAAAAGCCACTTGACTTGACTTGACTTGACTTGACTTGACTTGGACAGTGTCCGTTTTTTTTTTTTTTTGCTATGAAGAAATTTAATGCACAAACATTGGTCATAGTCCAATTGTTGATGAATAGTCTGTTTTAGACATTGTCTACTTCTTAATCAGGGGCCTTTTTCTGACAACAGAGCTGCTCTTGCCTGGATATTTTGGGTGGTGGTCCAATTTTAGTGGTAATACCACTGTGATACACTTGTACCAGCACCACATGCACTTCAATGTCACTGCTCTACTGGTCCACCACCCAAATAATAAGTGGGCCTATGGTCAGAAAGTGACAATTTATGTCATATGAATGAGGTAAGTTTAAAACTGTGCAGTAACATATAGGCTACAGTTTGTAAAGTAGAAGTAAGAAGTTTAAATGAATAGCAAGCAGATGTACAAAGTAGTGATTTCTAATTAAGTGTCCAATGAGTGTCTTATTATAAATCCTATTTTGTTGCGATTATTCACCGTCCTATACACGCACAAATTTACCAAGGAATTCTCTGGCTGGACAAGTATAGATTGAATCAGTGGTCAGTAGGTCTTCTTATTTAAAGTATATAAATATACTTGATTTGAATGTATTGTTACATCTGTAATTGTTTTATATTTTTACATTATAACATTTCATTAGAGGAATTACAATATTGTGCAAACAAAGCATGTAAACCAGGGCTGTCAAACTCTAGGCCTGGAGGGCTGGTGTCCAGCAGAGTTTGGTGATTTCTCTGCTTTGACACTACAATTAAACCTGATCACTGAATCAGATGTGTTTCATCTGGAAGATCACCAAACTGTGCAGGAAACAAGCCCTCCAGGACTGGAGTTTGACATCCCCGATATATACGGACACATCCAAGTACTTTTACACAGATGTGTACTATTGTGTACAAATGTTTATAAAATAATTAGCAGATTGCCTTCGTCAGGTCAAAAGCTTGTGTCTCCAAAATGGAATTTTTTTTTTTAAAAAGAAAAACATTCTTAACTTGTAATAAAAGTAAATGTAAAAAAGTTATTGTGAAACATTTCTGGTTATCCATTTGTCATTAGTAATTTTGCCTGGCATTTCCAATGACAAAATGGATTTATTTGCAAAAGCAAATATACAGATGAATGTGGAGAGAATTTAGAAAGCTGACATGACCTTTTAGACTGAGATTTCCTGGAAGGCACTTTGTTGCTTAAGCAAATCTCTCACAGTCTTGCAATTTTCAAAACATAGCTTTATCTTCACTTTCAAGAAAGCTTTGTCTATTAAAAAAGATCATTCTTGTTTACATGAGAATGTGAAAACAACACAAAAAGGCCAACACAAAGGCGTACTGGGCAAAATATAAAGCACAAAAACTGATGAGATTTTCCAACAATGAGATGGCAGAGTATGGGTTCCTTTACAGTGTCATAGCAATGCTGCTATCTATGACAAACCAGTCAGTACAGTCATAGTGCAGTCCTGAGAAGAGATGAGATGTTATTTTAGTGTTTCTAACTTGAATTAGAAAGTCAGAAAGCTGATTAGAAAGCTGAACTATTTGTAACTAAAAAGGGACACAACAGGAGAGTCTGATGCCTCTATGGTGCAATGAGAAGGTAAAACTCATGTTTATAAAATCAGTTATAAACATGTTATAAACCTCTAAATTACAGTGTGTAAATTATCAGTTTGCCTTTTTCTGCATGTTCACTACATTAAAACAACCGCAAGCAAGTTAATGGTGAAACTATGACACTCAATTTTCCAAAATCTCTACCATTTAGAACACTTTCAAAAACTCCAGTCCAAAAAAAAGTCAGTGACTGAAAATACTGTTTTAATTTGGACAAGAGGCCAAAACAAAGACACAGAGCTATGTGGACAGGTAACTAAAGTGTTAAATTCCAGCATCATAAATAGCATGTGATGGCTAATTCATTGGATTTCTGTAACTCAAGCTGGCTCAGTTCCTACAAAACTGAAATACTACTTTTTATACAAGCTATCCCATAAAGTCTGTACAGACATAACAAGACAGCCCACTGCACCCTTCTTACCTGGCTGTCCTACGCTATTGAGCCGAGACATGAGATGATGAGTATTTGGCAGCAAAAGGTGCACATCTGAGAGCACGGTGTCACTCCGGAAAGCAACCTCATCCATGGCCACATCTGCATGTCCTGTCCAGGACACTGCTCCTGGGAACTATGGGGGGAAATAACAAAATGAAATACAAATATTCATGTTTACAATTTCCTACAGGATTATTAAAGATTATCTAATTTTTGTCTATTTCATTCTAACTGGAGAAGTGCTGAATGACAAGTAAAAAAGAGGAAATCTGCACTCTGAATTTCTTGGTTATCATATTTAAAGGATGGTTAACTGGACCAGGTCACAAACATTTAACTTTTTTGGAGTTTGCTCATTCATCATACATTTCTTATTTCTGAAATAAATTATCCAAATAGTTCCACAGGTATAGATTACATCTCCTTTGTGATTATTTATTTAAACTTCATTTGGAAAAGACCTTACCACTACTGATACTGAAATAGGGATGTAAATTCTTTCTGCTGATTATATGAGCTATATTTGTCTAGACACATAATGAAATGTCAACAGAAACGGACTGCAAAGTACTGAAGTACTTAAGCTATATGTAGCTTAATCTACATAGTACTGAAGCTATTTCTTATTTGTTATTATCAGTTTGTTTTTACAGTTAAGGGGGCAGCCATGGCCTTGTGGTAAGGATCTGGTCTTGTGACCAGAAGGTCGCTGGTTCGATCCCCAGACAGGACGTGACTGAAGTGCCCTTGAGCAAGGCACCTAACCCCCTAATTGCTCCCCGGGTGCCGGTGGATAAGGGCTGCCCACCACTTCGGGCACAAATTCTCACAGCCTAGTGTGTTCACTAGTGTGTGCGGGTTAAATGCGGAGGTCAAATTCCGTTGTGTGAAAATCACATTGGCTAAATTGGTTGATCTTAATCTTTAAACATTACTATGGTAGCAGATCTTAATCCAATACTTAAGTTAATTAAAAAATATATACTGTTGCAAATGTTTATATTACTGCTATATATGATTTTGACACAGAGCAAAATGTTTTTAAAAGATCCCTGCAAATGTCCAGTGCTTAAGACCCAAACCCCACTGAAATCTGGAATGTGATAAAGATGAAGAACACCTGCTTGAATGTTTGCTCCACAAATGACATAAGGTCACCTCACAGTAATGTAAAAGACTGGTGGAGATCATGACCAGGTTTATTCTACTGAATGCTCATTTCTGAACTCCTCCATTTACTTTTATTTTAACAGTTGAAAATATACTACAATAAATGTCTGGGAAAATACTGTTGATAATTTATAATAAAAACAAAAATATTCATGTCACTGAAACACAAACAGTAAAACAAGAAAAACAGTACAGTGGTATCTTAATGATTTCCTGAAATGTATTGAAATTCCTGAAATGTTTTATGTTGAAATATAATACAGTGCTACATTAAAGAACTACAATATTGTGAAAAGGTTCATTTTTGTTCATAGTTTAATATAAAAAGTAAACTGTGAAACATTTATATTCATGATATATATTCATTATATAATCAATATTTTACTGTTTATCAATTTGGCTTACAGCTCATGACAAACAGAAACGCAAAATTTCAAATTATTACAGTATTTAATTTACATTTTGAGTAAATTACTATTCAAACAGTATCAACATTAAAACAAATCAAGGCTTGACATGTCACTAAGCATAATTAATATAAAATGTATGACCTTTACCATTTTAAATTACATTATGCACACAAAAGAACATTTTCACTGTGAATTTAATCTGGAGATACACCAACATTTTCACACACACACACACACACATATATATATATATATATATATATATATATATATATATATATATATAGAGAGAGAGAGAGAGAGAGATATGGTTGGTACTTCTAAACCTAAAAAATGTGGTAGTGTCATGGCGACCAGTGTTGATATAATAAAGCAGAGCTAGTTGTATTATCGCGATAAACTAACTGTACTACTGACTTTCCTTTACACTAAAACATAGGACGTGGTTCTATCATGATAATGTCACTCTGCTAATGTTCTGTAAGGGAATTAATGTGAACAATGGTATAGACTGATCTGTTTACATTAATCAGCTCTGTGACTGTTAGCTATTAGCTAGTGGAGACACACCCCCTTTAAATTCAGAAAAACCCAAAACCATTCCCTGCTTCCATTCTAAACTTCACTTTAGGCTTTTTTCTATGTGCTGAAGACAATAACAGTCAAATGGTTCGCCTTATTTCCACATTTCGGCTTAATTATGTACCTTTAAATCACCTCGATACAGTTAGAAACCCCAGATAGTGTGTAGCCACTGAGGAAGAAGCGTGCGACCATAAAATATTACCGTGTGTGTGATGATGCTCAATAGAATAGTTCCACATGACGCACACGTGTCCCTTCTCCGTACTACTTACAGAATTATATTGAGCTTCTATTAAGTAACAATTAGCATGGCTTTTAAATATTGAAATATGCCCCACCTCTCGCTCTCTCTCTGCGCACACACACACACATATATATATATATATGAAAATCATTATTTAAAGACTTAATATTTCACAACAATAGCATGTCAAAATACTGACAAAGCAATTGACCAGTAATAATAATTACATGTTTTACAATAATAATTACATGATTTATTTGAATTGTAAAAATGGGCTTCAAATACTTCTGCCCCACAATGGAATCTGTACAAGTCTACAAAATAGCTTGCCCTGCTTTCACTGCTGGACATTAGGCACAGCACAGTAACAATCTCTGAATATTAATTTATAAAGTGTCAGAACGAGCTCTTTGTGAGCTCTCAATGGCAGAGAGAGAGAGAGAGAGAGAGAGAGAGAGAGAGAGAGAGAGAGAGAGAGAGAGAGAGAGAGAGAGAGAGAGAGAGAATAGAGAATTGGACTGAAGGTGGGGCACACTGCCCCCTACTGTTAATAATATCACATTATTAAAATACCCCTCACAAATAGCCACAAAGTCAAGCCAGCAGCACTCACAGCTGTGCACAGCTCTGTGTGGAAGCTCGGAGACTTTCTGCTCACAGGATGAAGCTGACTTTAAGCAGTCTTGCTGTTTTTGTGGCCTCTTTTGGGCTCCTCAGCTTTGTGTGCCTGGTCCTGGCGATTGGGACTGATTTTTGGTACATCATTGACACCTCAAAGAGGGAGCCCAACTCTTCTGTGTCACTGAGCTCACATTCAGGACTGTGGAGAACTTGCAACTGTAAGTCATGTTTACTCTTCACTGTTAGTCCACTGAAGTGTCTAATAACATGTATTATATTATATATGATGTCATTATACTTTCTTCTTTTGCAGTTCATAACCAGTGCTGGCCGTTTATGAACCCCTTTAAAAATGGAAGGAACTTCACAGATTCACAAAGACAGATACTGAGTAAGATCTGCTTCTGTTTCTTTATTATTTGGGCTGTAATGACGTTGGTATTTATTATGACAAATAAGAGAAAAAGAACAGTTCCATAAACCATAATACATGCTTAAACTCATATGATTAAGGAGAATAGACTAGAACATCAGTTTCGTTTTTCAGGACAGCATTCCCCTCTACAAACAAGAGTGAAGGTGTCTACAGTGCTATAGAAGGACCCCTTTTTGGCTCCATCAATAACATTTTTCCTGAGTAAGACGTGTAGGTTCTAAAGAAATCTGTGTACTACAAAGAACCATACAAAGAACCCTTGCATTTGCTTACGTTTGAATAGAGTGTGAAAGTTTTTGAAATATTTAAAAGGTTCTTCACACACCTCATGGGTTCTTTAGGGGGAAGAGGTTCTTCTTTGTGAGATGGAGTCTGAGTATGATCGTTAGAAATGTGTCTTATTGACAATATAAGCACGAGTCAGTGTACATTTTGATTAGCTAATGATGTCAATTCATATATTAGAGTGACGTATAGTATTAACTATATATATAAAGTACTGTGTGCGTGCGTGTCTTAGTATTGCTGCACTTTTATGCATTTACACATTACATATATTTAATTAACTTATTCCTGCACGTTGTAATTGTACTTTTAACATTATTATTGTCTTGTTACCTGTCTTCTATTTACACATCTGTATAATAGAGTATATGTGCTCTTACTCTGCTGTAATACTTGACTTTCCTGATTTAAAACCAGTATTGTCTCGTTTCTCATCACTGTCAGGATGGCCGAGCGGTCTAAGGCGCCAGACTCAAGGTGTAAACCTTCTCCCGACATAGAGATTTCTGGTCTCCGAATGGAGGCGTGGGTTCAAATCCCACTTCTGACAGCGTTTTTTGGGACGAACTTGTCCTGGTGTTTCGGGCTGGTTTTGTGACTAGAAGCTCGCCGGATTAATCCCCTGTCAAGATATTACTGAAGTGCTTTGAGTAAGGCACCTGACAGGGGACAGGGCTGTGCACCGCTCCAGTCGTCTGCCCCTACTGTGTGTTTCACAATGACATGTCTAGCGCCCCTGCTGACTGACTGCAGTATGATGTTTAGCTCCTCCTACACATTTCAGTGTCGTTATTCTCATCTAAACACTCTTCTCAAACTATAGTGTCTGTTTCAAACAGTTTTGTGCTAGGTTTGGCACAATTTGTGTTTCCCTAAATAAATCTGTTTCTACCATATAAAAGTGAATGTGCACAATCACTGGCCAATGTGTTTGCATACAAATGAATTTGACCTCCACATTTAACACATCTGTGCAGTGAAACAACCACTAGTGAACATAATAGAGAGCAGTTGGCAACCTCTATCCACAGCGCCCGGGGAGCAGTTGAGGGTTAGGTGCCTTACTTAAAGGTAGTTAAGTCATGTCCTAACAGGTGATCGAACTGGCGACCTTCTGATCACAAAACCAAACATGCAAAAGTGTTGTCAGAAGTGGGATTTGAACCCACGCCTCCATTTGGAGACCAGAAACCTCATTTCAGGGAAAGGTCATTTAGACCTTGAGTCTGGCGCCTTAGACCGCTCGGCCATCCTGACACTGGAAGTAGACATCAACAGGAAGTGGTTGATAGTGGTTGGCTGGAATGAACTAACATTCCACAATACACTGGCTGCGGCCAGGGTTGCCAGGTTTCCTGTTTTCCGACCTCCCACAGCATTCAGCAGACTGATACAGTGTTTGTGATCAAATAAACATGATTTTATTGCGAAATAACAAGTTGGAGTGCCTCTCAACCAATTAGATGTTGTAAAATACATAAATACATTACTTTTTATTATATTAAACATAATAAACAAAAATAATATTGAATTTTTGATGAATTACAGTTATTTTTATCAATTTTCTTCTTTTTTATGTTTATATGATGAAAAACAAATCTGAGTCTGGTCTTGGTCTTGACTACAATATAAGAGAAAATAACTGGGAACAAAGCAAAAAGCAACAAAACAAATAATTTGTCAAAGATTAGCATATGTCAATGATGTATTTCAGAGTAAGTAATTTAGACATTATGTAATTAAGTAATCAGACAAATGTTTGTAGGCACAGGCAGGCTATTATTTTTATGTTGCGCATTGCAAAGCAATGCGCAATATACTGTTATTCGATTTTCATATATTCTTCTTCTTCTTCCGCTGGATTTTTGAAGCACTTCTTGTCCCGCAGTTTTCGAGATATTGACACCGTTCCAACTCCAGATTGTTCGGTCCGATTGTGTGATCCGGGCTCGTATACAGAATTTTGAT
>BRDA01006169.1:0-21356 GCA_036984385.1 Crenuchus spilurus
CCCTGTTATGAGCAGACAATTGGTAAGTATCTGTAAGAGTGTTATTAAAATCACTTACCTGCTCGCTGCGTAAGCTACTTACTTGATGTTTGTAGTAGTCTCTAATTTCACCTTCAAATTAATTGCTAATCCTAGAGGTTCACATACTTTTGCCTCTCACAAATATGTCATATTGGATCATTTTCCTCAATAAATAAATGAGCAAGTATAATATTTGTGTCTCATTTGTTTAACTGGGTTTTCTTTCTCTACTTTTAGGACTTGTGTGAAAACCCGATGATGTTTTGGCTGGCACTGTGGCTTGGTGGTTAGCACGTTCACCTCTCAGCTCTGAGGTCTTAGGTTCAAGTCCCCATCTAGGGACGCTGGTTTGTGTATGAATGTGTATGTCTGTGTGTATGAATGTATGCGTGTATGCCCAAATATGATTGGCACTCTGTCCTGGGTGATCCCCCTTGTGCTCAATGCAGTCCTCAAGGTGGACAGTAACTTCCAATTGAGAGTATACTGTGTGTGATTGGCTGCCACCTCTTGCTTGTGTGTGTGGTTGAGTTCTAAGTGTGTAAATGGAGTGTGTTAATTGTAAACTGTCCTTTTGGGTTTGATAAAGGTGCCATATAATTGTAACGTTCAGTCATTCATGTTTTTGGTAATATTTATGTAGAAATGTAGAAAACAGGGTTCACAAACTTTCAAGCACCTGTTATGTCTTTAATGGGAAGCCATGACCTGGTGGTTAGGGACCTGGTCTTGTGAACATAAGGTCGCTAGTTTGGTTCCCTTGGTAGAACATGACTGTAGAGACCTTGAGGAAGGCATCTAACTCCCCGGGTGCTGTGCTTCCCACCACTTCAGGCAAGTGTGCCCCCTAGTGTGTGTGTGTGTGTGTGTGTGTGTGTGTGTGTGTGTTTCATTGCAAGCACACTGGTCAGTAGGTCACTTTTTTAGGCTCAAGACTAAAAATAATCTAAAACTGCCCCAGTTTACTGACCACTTCACAATCTCCATGCTCAACCACATTCTATTTGGTTATCTGGGTTTTAGTCAAGGTAAGTATTTTGTGGTTTAGGTCCCAATTATCAGTTTTCTTTGATCTAACTTGTATTTTCCTGAGGCTCCAAGACCACTGCAAGCTTTTGTTGCTAAAACCATTCCAATTTACAAACCACTTCATCTCTATGCTCATGTACTGGCCTTGTTTTGAAATGAGACGTTTTCAAGAAAACAACTCTCAATTATAGTGGAATAAGAATATAATAATTAACCTAAGCCTAAGCCTATTTTTAAACCAATGACTCATTCTTCGCTTCAGTAAAATCAAAGTACAGCACTGAAAACCTCCAATTTAACAATGTCTATTTCTGATTATAAAATCACTCTTTTGACCCCACATCCTCAGCTGAGAAGAATCCTCTCAAACAGTTCTCTTCTTAGTAACTTCATTCTGATTTAGTCATTCATCTGTGAGTTTGAGTAAATAACTATTCAAACAGTATAAATACTGTGTATCTCTCAGAGCTACAACTGCCACATTGCTAATATCAACACTCCTGAACCAGATGTCAGAAGTGTATAATCTGGACTAAGGAGAATAAGAACTGGACTGTGCTCCAAGGACTTTTCAGAAGAAAGTGTGTTTGTGCTCACCAGTATGTTTGTATGTGCTGTGTTCACTATTGTGTGTGTGTGTGCGTGCTCACTAGAGTGTGTGTGTATGCGCTGTGCTCACTAGTGTGTGTGCACGCTTACTAATGTGTGTGTGTGCTCACTAATGTGTGTGTGTGCTGTGCTCAGTAGTGTGTGTGTATGTGCTGTGCTCACTAGTGTGTGTGTATATGTGCTGTGCTCACTAGTGTGTGTGTATGCGCTGTGCTCACTAGTGTGTGCATGCTTACTAATATGTGTGCTCACTAGTGTGTGTGTGTGCTCACTAGTGTGTGCACGCTTACTAGTGTGTGTGTGTGTTGTGCTCACTAGTGTGTGTATATGTGCTGTGCTCACTAGTGTGTGTGTGTGTATGCACTGTGCTCACTAGTGTGTGTGCACGCTTACTAATATGTGTGTGTGCTCACTAGTGTGTGTGTGTATATGCGCTGTGCTCACTAGTGTGTGCACGCTTACTAGTGTGTGTGTGCTGTGCTCACTAGTGTGTGTGTATGTGCTGTGCTCACTAGTGTGTGTGTGTATGTGCTGTGCTCACTAGTGTGTGTGTGTGCTGTGCTCACTAGTGTGTGTGTGTATTCACAGTTGCTTTAAGAAAGGAAAAATAAATAAAGACAAAGGACATTTTAATATATATTTTATTGACAGTTTAAATGAAGACATTTTAAGCAGCTATCCTTGTTCTTGATTGGCTAAAGAGAAGGCACATTGGGACCTAAGCCATTCGGAGCGGCGAAATGAAAATTCAGGATAATTCTACATCACCCATAATAAGAGAGAACTAAAATTTACTCATTTTTTCATCCTTTACATATGAAAAAAAACATGGTTATGATTATCCAGGAGCTAAAAAACAATGCGAACCAGGAAACTATGATATTGCTTTAACACAGCTGTACTGCTGCATCAGACGGTGAGAAAAAGAGGCATTAGAAACACTCCTAAAGGTATACCGGCTATTTCAAAATAGCACATATACATGCGAGTGTTGCTCTGAATCAGCTACAATCTACAAACAGGACAATTCAGCTTGAAAACATCACTTTTAAAGCTACAGTTCACTCATAAATCATATTTACACAGTTTTTACACTTCACATCAGATCAGCCATGTTTAGAGAATAACAGGAGCTGTGGCGCAAGAACTGCTTGCACTACATCACAGTAGTCACCCAAAGTGTCCTAGTTGTTTTTATGTAAAAAAAAAAACATATTCCACATAAAGCTCATCCAGATGTTAGTGAAGGTGTGACAGACTAGTGGTTGTGGATTAGATCTCAGTCAGACTTAATGTGAGCTATGAAAAAGAATAAGACCTCACTACAGGCAGACTAAGTGGTTGGCATGGTGTTGCTATGGTGTTGCTAATGTGTTAGAATGTGGTTGCTGAGGTGTTGCTAGGAGGTTGCTATTCTAAGCTGTAGGTCATAGTCAAACTTACTGTGAACTCTAAAGATGAATAAAAGCTCAGCACTACAGACACTTCAGACTGCCGCAGTTCTGGCAGAGGACTGATATTACATCAGATTACTCTAGATCAGCACTTCCTGCTCCAAGATGGCTGACACAGCATTCAGCTACACAGGTTTTTGTTATTGTTTAAAGACTAAACCACACCCACTAGTCTGTGACACCTTCAGTAACATCTGAGGGGCTTCAGAAAAGTTTAGGTGACAATGAGACAAGACTATTTAGGTGGCTATTGAGTTCCATTGTTTGTTAACAACGTTAGACTCTCAACTCCCAACATGTCTCAGCTGGTCGACCGAGATAAGTGGTAAAATTGGTTAAATATGATTTGTGGGTGAATTATCACTTTAAGTGTGTTTTTTTCTTTAAAATAATACTGCAAACAGTTTCCAGAGACAGGAAAAACAAAACAAAGCCTCTGGCATATTTTCTTTTCTTTTATAATAATAAAAAAGCGTAAAATTAGAATAAGATAAAAACTAAGATTGAAAAAAAAAAACAATTACAGTTTCATATTTTAATCCGTTCCGGGCGCACACACAGGGAGTGTCAACACACCTGCACACACACGCGCACACGCACACACACTCACAATCTTGCACTCTAGGGACATACAGGCAGTGTGGATTAACCGAATGTGGGGTCGGTCAAACGTTTGGGCACCCCAACGGTTCTACACAGGTGCTTGAAAGATGGTTCCATGTTGGTTAAATGGTCCGATAGAGTGTGTCATATAAGAACCTCTCCAAAAATAGTTCTACTTAAAATAAAGTGAATAACCATTCATGTTCAATACACAGCAAATAGCATACAATGTTATTAGCATCAAATCAGACGTGTTTATCTTAGCAGAGTCCAAACCCAAATGACTTCATCTCAGCACTACACAGAACCACTCTAAATGACACTTTTTTGTGTCAATGAAATGACTTTTTTTGTTATTTTGTCTGTAGACATTTTAAAAGAAGTGATTTGCTGTAACTTCCCATATTATATTCTATTTAAGAGAAAAATGACATCAAGTTTAATATTTGTGCTCACATTAGTGATTTGCTCCAAGAGAACTAGGATACCCTAATGGAGATCAAACAGCTATGTGTGCCCAAATGTTTGACAGGCCCCGTACAGTAAAGGAATGAGAACCTTCAGACTTGGTCCAGAGATCTACACTGTTAGAGATGCTGCACTGTTGGCTTAAAGGGCAAAAACAATTTTGTAAAAATTGACCTGAAAATTGTGGATTTTTCTCCATCGTAAAAAGTCAGAAATCAGATGATTTGTTGTTTTGGATTTGTATGGCAGCTTTAGATCAAAATGATCAGCAAGCGTCACTGTTTGGCACATGATTTTATGAATGTTTAGTCGACTGGAGCTTTGGCAAATAGAAAGTACAGATAAGGTGCTCATTTCTACATTTATCCTCTTAAGAATTGTCCAGAAAAAATGGAACTGACCAGTGCATCTCTAAATGTGCAGCCACAAACATTATTAGATGTAATATCTGCCTATTTCTGCTTCTATTAATATAAGTACACTTGTTAAAGGGTTCGCTTTCACTTGATTCTGTTGGCACATGTGTCTGTGTATCAGAGGTGACAGTAATGGCACTTAGTTAATAACAGAGCTGTTAGCTGCAGTTATTGCTTCTCGTTTTGGTTTTTGGCGTCTCGCTATCGTCAGAATGAGCCTTCATATGAATCAGCATTTACATCTTCACCCTACAGTTTAAGCTCAGTGTAGCTACAGTCTGACTAAACTTTAAAACCCTTTATACAGTTCAGATACAGAGAAAAATTCATACGTATATAAAAGAAAAGCTACATTTTAGTCTAAAAAACAACAAAAACAATCTCCCTTATAAACATACAGTAGCCTGGAGGATCCTTTCGTTCATACAGAACCACAAAAGCCCTCTTACACCTGGATTAGTTTAACCTGCTCTGTCTCTGCAGTTTTGGTGACTGGAGATGTTTTAATCCTGTATGAATCTGCAGTATTTGTAGACTTTAATAACTCTGATCTGAATCCAGTATGAATTAAGATCTAATAGTAATCACTGGTATATCAAAAGCCTTATATTTATAAAAACAATTATGTTCTGAAATCTGATTGGCTGAGCCTTGGTATACAGATATACAACCACTCATAAACTTTATTTACATTTTTTTTTTTTAACTGAAATAAACTTTTATCAATATGTTTATTAGGAATGTTAATTTCTATTCATTATTATTGGCGCACTGCCTTAAACCAATCAACCAATCATATCTCTACAGAATGAAACCTCCTCTGGTTAAACTAGTGCAGCTCTAATAGGGCTTGACTGTGGAATCTGTAGCCTCTCTTTGGCTGGCGATGCTGCTGAAGCAGTGGATTGTGGGTACTGTAGTTTTGTGTACAGGTGTGTGGTGGCTAGTATTGAAAGGCAGGCTGTGGCGCCCCCTGCTGGCCCTTTTTGTGTGGTTTTACATGCACTCGAACTCGTCAATACGCTGTTTGGTGTTTCCGGACCGGATCTGCCGCAGAGTCTTGTACTTATCCCGACCCGCCCGGACGTTCTCCGCATGGATGAGGTCATTCTGAGTCTTCTTTGTGTCATCGCGAGCGTTAGCCAGCTCCGAACTCAGAGCCTGAGTGAGAAAGAGGGAGGAAAAAGGACAGAGTTAATCAGGTGCGTACACATTAGTGATGGTGTACTGTATGTGTATCTCTCCCTCTCTCTCTCACCAGCAGGTGTTTCTGCACTCGTTCGTTCTTTTCAGCCTCAGTCATCCTCTCCTCCTCGCTGCGGTCTTTATAAGCGGCGGCAGCAGTCAGTTCGGCGCTGGCCTCTGCGCTGCTCTCATCACTCTCTTCGTGGTCGCTCTCTCCATGAACCGGCTCCTGAACGTGAGTCGCCACCACTCGGTTCTTCAGCTCCTCTTTAGTACGCTCCAGATCCTCCTGAACCGTGGTGGCCTACAGAGCAGAGAACATCAGATCACAACACCACGCACATCAGAACTCCACCCACATCAGATAACAACACCACCATCAGATAACACCACCCACATCAGAACTCCACCCACATCAGATCACAACACCACCCACATCAGATCACAACACCAATCACCTCACATCACAACTCCACCCACATCAGAACACAGCTCTATACAATACAGTCCAAACTCCACCCACTACAGCCCAAAGTTCACCATACACAGTACAACCAAAACACCATCAATACAGCCAAAGGTCCACCTGAAAACTGTTTAAACTGAATCGACTAATACAATCACAACCAGGTGTACATAGGATCTATAACGGCACTTACATTTGTGTCCACTGTAGTGACCACCATGTGTGAAAAGGGTTAAAATACCACAGTCTGGAATAAATGAGTATTACACCTTCAGCCTATAGCAGTTTAGCTCCCCCCTTTTCATACTTTTCAGCATGGACTGATTTTTGAATGAGGCCCAGTAAAGGACAGTCAATCAAAAAAGAGCTCATTTACATACATCAGTCTTAAAGCTACAGTAAATAAAACAGCCTGTTTAATGATAAAGAGATGAGATGGTAAACATGAATTATGACTGTACATAAACATGATAAATTACCATAAACAAACTTCAAACTCAACTAAACTACATGTTCTCGCTGACCTCTAGAGGACAGATGTGGAATTACACAATTAATGGGCACTAAACTGAATTTAATTCCACAAACAGTCTCAATAATTCTGTATTATTGACTCTACAGAAGTCTGATTATAACATTTCCCTTAATAGGACACTCAGATAAATAAAAGTCATCACACAAATGTGTGTGTGTGTGTGTGTGTGTGTGTGTGTGTGTGTGTGTGTGTGTGCAGGATATCCCCAGCAGAGTGAGGGAGGAAAGACGCCCTTCCAAACAAAAGAGTAAAAAGAAAAGAGAAAAAATAGAAAAGTAAAAAGGACACTGAAGGACAAGAGAGAGAGAGAGACAGAGAGAGAGAAGAGAAAGAGAAGAGAGAGAGATTCTTATTCTTCACCTTCTGCTGCCACTCTGCTGCCTCGTCCTCTTTTTTCTTTTTGGCATCCTCGAGCAGAGATATCTTAGAGGTCAGTTCAGCCAGCTCTGTCGCCTAAACACACACACACACACAAACACACACAGTCCTCTGTTACTGTGGTTTCTGATGTCACTGCTGTGGGAAACCTCAGAGGGTGTTGTCGTGCAGCTTGACGCGGTTGCCATGAGTGTTAGGTTGCCATAGTGACCACTAAGGGTGGGTACCAGTTGCTACAATGACTCGTAACTTTAAATAAAACTGATTATCAGATTATTATTATTATTATTATTATTATTATTATTATTACCACAGACTACAGTTCGGCACTAAACACTTAATCTGAACCCCAAGAGCATTATAATTATACTGTAATTACAGTTACAAAATGGATTACATTTTGTATTAACAGCATTTTATGACAAAAATGTTTACATCAGAAATTATTCATAATCTTATTGTTTACAAAGTCCTTACTTATTGTTCTCTGATTTATTTTAATGCCTTTATTTCATATTTTCAATATTTTATTATTATTATTATTATTATTATTATTGTTGTTTTATATCATACCATCATTTTTAAAATTGTCTTTAATCTTGTCTTAAAATTATATAGTAATATTTTATAGTAATATTCATTTTATGTAATACCTCAGCTACACTGTAAATGAGAGACACCCTCAGTGTTAAATAAAGGTGATTGATTGATTGATATTGTTATTAATTATCATTATTATTTAATTAGCATTTAACTTATTAACATTAAAGGACCCATATCATAAAATCTTTTCACAAATTTGACAGCTTTTTAAAATTAAGACTGATACTGTTAAAGCTGTTAAAGACACAACACAGGGCACCCAATCAGGACAGAGGACACTAACATCAGTCTTAAAGATACAGTCTGGATAAAGAGAGGCTGGAAAATGAATATTTGGCTGGTTTTGGTACATACAACATGTGTGTGTGTGTGTGTGTGTGTGTGTGTGTGTAATGTACTGTATATGTTAATTAAACATGATTTGGGCCCTTTAAATGTGAAAATGTGATTATGATGTAACATAAGCTAGGATCTGAGGTCAGAGTGTATAGTTAACACACCAGGTGTTCTTGGTTCTTCATCTGGTTCTCAGACTGCTGCAGGAGAGAAAGTTTAGCCTCCTCTGCCAGGCGGCGTTCTTTTTCCAGACGCTCCGCCTCCTCCTGAGCTTTCTTCCTCTCCTGATCCAGCTCCAGAGCTCGGCGAGTCTGCTCCTCCAGCTCTACATTTACACACAATACACCACCCATAAACACCAACACGCTCCAGAATCATATCCCCAATTAGTCCATCAGCTAAAACCCTCATTAGAACTGGAGACAGGAGGCTAAAAATGCTAACAAACACTATAAATCAATAGTCACCTAAATAGCCTCATTCAGATCTTAAAGAAGGTTCAGACAGCAGCAGGGCTGGTTAAAGACTGATCTTACATCAGATTTCTCATTACTAAAATATCCCTGCTTCATGGCCAACACAGCATTCAGCTACACAAGTTTTTATTACACTTTATAGTTTACAGTAAGTCTGGCTGTGTCCTAAACCACACACACTAGTCTGACACCTTCTCTAACATCTGGATGGCATCAGAGAAGCTCTGGTGATATTTTACTCAACCAGGGTATTTAGGTGACTATTGAGTTCTAGTGTATTGAGTTCCAGTTCTAAATGAAACAAACAAAAACATGCCTCGGAATAAACAGAGGAAGATGAAACAATGCCATAGTAAATAACATGAGGAAAGACCTTGCTGTGCTTTCTTGGTTTGCTCCTCAATCTGTCTCAGTCTCTCCATCAGCTCCTCTTTCTCTTTCTCGATTTTTTCTTTCTCTTTCTCGGCCTGCTCTCTCTTCTTCTTCTCATTCTCCAACATTGCCCTGCAGAATGAAAAGAAAGAAATCACGATGGGACTATTATAGTAGACTGGTTCAAATGAATGGGAATGCTCATAATGCTCTACATGGCATCACAGAAAGCTCTGCCCTTCAACAAAAAGGGCCACTCAGACTGTTGGGAATGCTGTTGTGGAGGTATGTTCATGTGTAGCATCTAGAACATCCTAAATAAAACATTTTCATTAGATGTTTCTAGAGATCTTTCTTTTAGATGTGACAGAAGCCAATAGGTTGGATCTATGGCAACCAGGAACTGGACCAGTACCAGGGAGAACGCCCCACTGTTGCCCTACCCATTACACAACTAAGGCTGTAGAGTGAGCAGTAGCTCTGAACAACAGAAACCAAAGCATGTAGGTTCATCTGGCCAAGAATAACCAGCTTCCAGAAAATCAGACAGGGAAACTGAGTTGGAGTACACAGGGAAAGAGGCTCCACCCTCTACCAGGTACACCACCAGGAGTGGACCTCAGAAATAGAAACGTGTTCACCAGTTAGTGGGCTAGCTAACTTCTTCCCTGAGCAGCACACTTCGCTGTTGGATTATTTAAATTAACAGCTTTGGCGTAAAGATCGTTTGTTCATTTAGTGTTGTGTTTAAACCCACAACCACTAAATGTCAGTGTTGTAATCTATCTTCAACCATCAGACTCTTCCACTCCAACAAATACAAACAGTAAAGTATCATATTTCCACAACATTAAGACCCCACTCAGATGAAGTCAAAATGATTGAGTGTGAGCATCTCCAAGGCAGCAAGGCTAGGGGAGGCCAACCATAGTCAGTATGGACCACCTCCAAATTGGACACATCTCAGTCTGATCATCTGTGGGTTGTGGTGGAAGTCTGATCCACGGTAGAGAGAGAGAGAGAGAGTGATCTGATGCGCTAAAGTCTTAGCTTCAGTAGCTCCACCTCGCAATTTACAGGAATTAAAGGACCTTCTGCTAACATCCTAATGCCACTACAGTTCCACAGTTCACTCTCAGAGGTCTTGTAGGCCCAGTGACTCAACTGGTCAGGACTATTTTGGTGGCACAAGGAGGACTGACAGGATATTAGCCATATTAGCAAATCTGTGTGTGTGTGTGTGTGTGTGTGTGTGTGTGTGTGTGTGTGTGTGTGTGTGTGTGTAGACAGATATATGAGTGTTTAAAGGGTTCATGGTCTTCCTGGCATTGTGAAACCTCAGGCAGTGGAACAATAGCAAATATAAACATAAAACAACCAATTTATCAGCTTTTTTTAAACAAACACACACACACACACACACACACACAGTGCTGTATGCTTGGTTGTAAGTAATTGCACTGTTATTATTGAGACGAGTCTTAATCCCAGCTCCACCATCTCCAAATACTCCAGATCTACATACTCAGCCAAGACGTGTCTGGAGTCCAAATTTTGCTTCTTTCGTTTACAATTGGCGCTGTGAGGGTAGAACTGAAAGACTACAGCCCGATAGTCGTCAAAATAGCCTACGTGTTTGTAAAAATGTCACAAAACCTTCTCTGAAGCCACTCAAAGTTCATCCAGATGTTAATGAAGGTGTCAAAGACTAGTTGATGTGGTTTAGGACACAGTCAGACTTACTGTGAACTATGAACATAACAAAAACTTGTGTAGCTGAATACTGCCTCGGCCATCTTGGAGCAGGAAGCACTGAGCTTTAACAAGCACTGTAACAAGACTCAGCTTTAGACCTGCTGCTGTCTGAATTCTCTGTCTCATGTTCGGGTGACGGATTGGCGTCCTGTCCTGGGCTTAGTTGATTAATGTAATGCCCTGCCCTGCGCCCAGTGAGTGACTAACCGCGACCCTGATAAGGAATAAGCGGGTGTGATAATGAATGAATGAATGAATGAATGAATGTTCGGGTGACATTTTTACAGAAACTAATGGGTTATTTAGGTGACTATTGAGTTCTAGTGTTAGTTAGCCTCACAATCGCAACTGCAATGTTGCAATGTTAGCCTTCATAATGCTATTTTAATGTTGTCTGACCCAGAGCTGAGTTATAAACAAATCAGGTGTGCTTACACAGTAAATATGTCAATGTTAAATCAACACTATTAGAGTTAAATTAGCACTGAGGGTGTCAAAATGTAACACTCCCAGTGTTAATGTAACTCTAATAGTGTTGATTTAACACTGGCAGATTTACTGTGTACAGAGTTGGGTTATACACCATATATACCATCATATTACAGTGACAACCTGACCAGAGAGACCTGCACTGCAAAAACAACAAGCTGAATAATCACAGTTCATATTTAGAGACAATGTTTAGCTTTGGTTTGTCAACTATCTTGGTCTATAGCTTGTAAGCTTGTAAAGTCTCCCACACCATTAGGGATGATATTCCAGGAGTTTGATTTACTGTGAGAAAGAATTTAATCTCTGAAGTAATAAAGTCAACGAAGGTAGCCTCTGACAGAAGCAGCCCAAACTTTTCTAGTATTGCGAAGAGGTAGTCCCACTCCACTTGGTCGAAGGCTTTTTCTGCATCCAATGCTAATACTGCCTCAGGGACATCAGGCGGGGAGGGACTGTACAAAATATTTAATAGGCGTCGTATATTGAAAAAGGAGAAGCGATTCTTTATAAACCCTGTTTGGTCACACGAAATTATGGTGGGAAGGGCCGTTTCCAGACAAAGAGCTAGGATTTTAGCTAAGATTTTTGCATCAGCATTTAACAGGGAGATAGGGCGATAGGATCCACACTCTAGAGGGTCCTTATCCTTCTTCAGAATAAGAGAAATAACTGCATGACGCATGGTACATGGAAGAGATCTACAGTAGTACAAAATGATTCTTCAAGAACTGTAAGTAGTAGTGGTGAAAGCAGATATGAGAATGTTTTAAAAAACTCCGCAGGGTAACCATCTGGCCCTGGGGATGTGCCACCTTGCATGGACTTGATCACTAATTTAATCTGTTCAACAGAGAGATCTTCCAGTCTAGCCACCTTCTCTGCATCCAAGGGGGGGGAAATGCAAAGATTGGCAAAACTCCTTGACCATGGAGGGGTCAGCGTATGATTCAGACCTGTATAGTGATTGATAGAAAGTTTTAAAGCATGAATTGATTGCAATTCTATCCAAATTTAGAGTTCCAGCCTCATCATGGATGGCTGGAATAGTCTGACGCACTGTTTTTTGTCGCAATGGTTAGCAAGTTGCCGGCCAGCTTTCTCCCCATGTTCGTAAGATTTTTGTCGCGACTTAAGTAAGAGATATTCAATCTGTCGTGTTGAAAGTAAATCAAATTCAGTTTGTAATAGCATGCGTTCATTCCTTAGTCCAGACAGTGTTTGTCTATTGTTGTGATTTAGATGAATATTTAATGACCACAGATGAACACATTTAATGACCAATTTATGCAGAAATCCAAGTAATCCCATAGGATTCACATACTTTTTCTTGCAACTGTATCTATCTATTCCAATTTTCCTTCTCTTTCTCTCTCTCACCTCTCCATCTTCTTGTGGTTCTTTTCCTCCTTGGCCTGAGCTTTCATTTGCTGAACCTCAATGGTGTCAGGTTTTCTGCGACGCATATACAGCTCATGGTTCCCCATACACAGAGCCAGGATACGCTTATTAATCCTCAGACGAGGAGCATAGAACACAAAGTCCTGCACACACACACACAAACACACACACATTAGATGTGTAAATACATTCATTTTAAAACTAGTTTTTGAAAGTAAATAATTTTATTGTAAAATTTTAGTATTATTAGAACTGAACACTTTTACTCAGTTACGTTATCATTTACAAAATAAAAGTGTAAACATCAGGAAACTGTCTACAGCTAATCTGTCCATTAGTGACCTCATTATAAACCACATTAAAACACATTACATCATTTTTACATAACTGAGCAGATTTCAGTGTTTTTATTGCATTTGTATGTATCTACTTTCATTAAAATACACTTTATCTGGATGTTTACACTCCTACACACACACACACAAACACACACACACACACACACACCGGTGCTTTCTTGTCGATGGGTTTGATGACAAACTTCTTGTCATTGAAGGAGATGTTTCTGATCTCGCTCCAGGGGAAGCCAATCTTCGGTGTCATTCTAAAAAAAGCAGAGGAGAAATATTTATACCATTAAAGGTTTAGCTAACCCACAAATCATATCATTCTCTTACGTCAGATAAGAGAAAATTTTCTCAGTAGATGGAGAATCGAGACATATTTGGATTTGACACATTTTTTATATTTATATCAAGCTACTACACTGGGTAAAACTGGGACCTTGGGAATGAAATTTCATTCAACCTCATGTACTACATGTGATGCGAATGACAATAAAGTCTCCTTGAACACTTGATTTAGAACTGGAGCTGTAAGGCTAGAGTTGAAACACTAGAGCTCAATAGCCACGTAAATAGCCCAGACTACAGACAGACACTTCAAACAGCAGCAGGGCTGGTAGAATACTGATCTTACATCAGATTCATCAACACTAAAACTGACTCTTGATCAGCAATTCATGCTCCAAGATGGCCGACGAAGCATTCTGCTACACAAGTGTGAGTTACTGTTCATAGTTCACAGTTCTCACTGTGTCCTAAACCACACCCACTAGTCTGTTACACCTTCACTAACATTTGGATCAGTTCTAAGTGGCTTCAGAGACGTTGTGGTGATATCGTTTGACTATTTAAGGCTATGTGGGTGACTACTGAGTTCTGGTGTCTGTTACAAATTGTGTAAATATGAGTTTTCAGAGAAGCATTTAATTAATGTGAGAATGAGAAGAACTAAGAAGGTGCAAGATAGTTATAATGATGTTCATACTTGTCGTTCTGTTCATAGATGTTGAGTCCCAGAGCGTCCACTCCCAGCCACAGCTCAGTTCCTTTCTTATTCTTAATGCTGAAGTAGTTCACTCCATACATCTCTAGATCCTGAGCGATCTTCAGGTACTCCATCATAGAGTCCTCTCTGAAACACAATTACAAACACAGGTCAGTGGAGTGGTGTTAATCCTGTATGAATGTCCAGTGTGTAGTGTTTACAGTCTGACAGTAATAGTAGTAGAGTAATTGTAATCCAGTTTGAATCTGGAGTGTACCTCAGCATGCCTTTGTGCTCCTCATGCCACACCTGAATCCTCTCCTCCCACTGCTCCTTATTCAGCTTATGCTGCTCCAGAACTCTGCAAATGGATTGTTGTCTCTTTTATAATAATGTTTATATAATAATAAATTCCTCTCACTCTGTCTTTTACACACACACGCATGCATGCACGCACGCACACACACACACACACACACCTCTGAGGCAGAAGCTTGTCGTTGGAAAGGTATCCTGGCGTGTGAGCGTCTTTGTTGTAATCAGCATATTTAGCCTGAACAGCATATGAGGCCAATAACACTGCAGTCTCAGGAGGACAGTAAATATCATCATTCAGAATACCCTCCTTCACCTAAAATACACACAAAAAACACACATTGAACTTTTACGAAGTATATCAGTGAGTAATGTACTGTAACTTGTACTGAAGTATATCAGTGAGTAATGTACTGTAATTTGTACTGAATTATATCAGTGAGTAATGTACTGTGACTTGTACTGAATTATATCAGTGAGTAATGTACTGTAATTTGTACTGAAATATATAACTGAGTAATGTAATGTAACTTGTACTGAAGTATATCAGTGAGTAATGTACTGTAACTTGTACTGAAGTATATTGATAAGTAAAGTAATGTATTGTAACTTGTACTGAAGTATATCAGTGAGTAATGTACTGTAACTTGTACTGAAGTATATCAGTGAGTAATGTAATGTAACTTGTACTGAAGTATATCAGTGAGTAATGTACTGTAACTTGTACTGAAGTATATCAGTGAGTAATGTACTGTAACTTGTACTGAAGTATATCACAGAGTAATGTAATGTACTGTAACTTGTACTGAAGTATATCAGTGAGTAATGCACTGTAACTTGTCCTGAAGTATATCACAGAGTAATGTAATGTACTGTAACTTGTACTGAATTATATCAGTGAGTAATGTACTGTAACTTGTACTGAAGTATATCAGTGAGTAAAGTAATGTACTGTAACTTGTACTGAAGTATATCAGTGAGTAATGTACTGTAACTTGTACTGAATTATATCACAGAGTAATGTAATGTACTGTAACTTGTACTGAATTATATCAGTGAGTAAAGTAATGTACTGTAATTTGTACTGAATTATATCAGTGAGTAAAGTAATGTACTGTAATTTGTACTAAAGTATATCAGTGAGTAGTGTACTGTAACTTGTACTGAAGTATATAATTTTTACTGAGAGCATATTTATTTTTACAGTATTTATTATTTCATCAACATAACCAGTTTAGTTTACAAGTTTAGTGTACAAGCATCTGAATGCAGTTCAACTGTTCACCACCAGGGGGAGCAGAGACGTAGTAATACATATGTTCTACAGCATTCTATAAGATATTACTGTTATATGTCCATCATTTTACTTCAGCAACACACCTGCAGGAAGAAGAGTCTCTGTGTGGCCTCCTGAATCAGCTCCTCAGAAACGTCTTCAGGGTAGAACTTGGCTCTGAACTTAAACAGCAGAGGGCTCTCCTTGCGTACATCCTGAGCAGTCACCTAAAAACCCAGTGAGAACACTGTTTATGTCATCAGTCTCAGACTGGAAGATGTGTAGAGATGAAAGACTTATCACAAGAGCTGGAATGTTAATTATGCACTGGGTCACTGTGTCAGAACAATGTCAATGGTGTGGTGTGGTTTTCCTCAAGTTTGTGCTTGTAGTCTCTGCTGGACCTTTAAAGGGGACATATTATATCCATTTAACTTGGATTTAAATTTAAAATCTGTTACATGTTTAGGTCAAAATACATCAGATGAGCAGTTTTAGGCTTTGTTTAGGATTTGTTACTGCACCAGAACAGTGTGCATTGTTGACATGGACAATATCACGTGCATTCTGTTCATAATGACATCTAGTGTTACATAATCTGACATTTAACATGACTGCAGCCATGCTCTATAACCTCCATAGTAGCCTCACAGCTTCTTTTATTCTGTAAGAGGATTCTCTTATTTTAGACTATTTTAGTTTTACGTTTTATACAGAAATGTGCAGATAATTTGACACCATTTATGATTCACAATGTTTTCATTTAATTATTTAAGATATGGTAGCTAAAGAGCCCTTTTTTAAATTAGACAAATTTGTTTTATTTATGTTGTTTACATTTCAGAAAAGAAAAATCTCGTCCTTCAGTTTTTGTGAGAAATTAAAATATGAACCAAGTGTCTCACCTTCTTGTTGAGTTTGAGCCAGGTTGGGAAGCCCTTGGTGTCCTGGTACTGCAGGCCAAAAAACCATACCTCCCTCAGACCGATGGTCTTCACCACCTACACAAATACAAACACATTAGAGTCCACATACACCCTGTCCAGTAGGCCACACTGTCCTCTGTACCTCCAGGGAACCTCTGTGGATAAGGTACCACCTCACACTCCAACACCTCAGTGTGGAGGTGTGTGTGAGGGCTAAGTATGGTGTGTGTGTGTGTGTTTGTGTGTAATAGCTGAATGAGTGACTCAGAAGTAGGAGTTGAGCTGCCACAATGCAAAATAAAACTCTAAAGACTTACCACAGATCACAGTACATACTGAACAATTCGGTTTATTTAAAATACTGAATAATTCACACTGGATACTGAATCAGTCATATGTTTAATATTTACACACAAACATATATATACATACATACACTTGAGGTAAATAAAAGTCACAGAGAGAATGAGAGAGAGAGAGAGAGAGAGAGAGATGCTCCTCCCTTCAGAAAGAGAGACAGGAAATGGTGACTCAAAACACACACTGATCACCCCATTGCACTCCACTGTGTAACCGTTAGAATGGATATCAGTTTGTGTGTGTGTGTGTTTGGCCTTGTATTGACATTTTGCTGGTTCTCACAGAGGAACGTGATGTATTCACCACAAACGTAACTAATTTGGAAAGTCTAAAAGAGCAATAAGATTGTCTTTAGATGACTGAGGTCAAAGTTCAGGTTAAGCTGCATTAACTGAGCTACTGGATGACAAAAATCAATGGAAGGTCCTCAGTAATGCAGTAAAACCACAGCATCTTTGTCTCAGTATCTACTTTTATGGGCCAAATCGTGACAAAAGTGTTTACACAGTCAGTGTTGTGTCTGTACAGAGAGAGAGAGAGAGAGAGAGAGAGAGAGAGAAGACAGAAAGTGAAGAAAAAGAAAAGAATGAAAGAGAGAGAAAGGGAGATGAGGTATGAAAAGAGACACATGGAAGAGAGAAAAATAAATATGAAAGAGAGAGAGAGGATGAAAAGAATGTGAAAATGAGAGACAGGGAGCTTGTGATAGAGGTGAGAGAGAGAGAGAGTGGGGGATAGACAGAATGTGAGACTGATGTGAGAGAGGAAGACAGGAGACAGCTGTGTTTACTTGTGTTCAGTAAACAACACGACTTTTTTCATCACTCTCTCTCTCTCTCACACAAACACACACACACACAATCTCTTCACACCCTACATCTACACGTACTATCTCTAAATCTCATCTAAAAGCACATCAGCAGCTAAAACAGTAACAGTCAGTCTATAGCGTACGTACTTAGTGCATGTTTATAGATATCAGTGTATCATACAGTCATAATCAGCTCTATTATTGATTACTGGTCAGTGATATAGACATGGACAATTAGACAAGCCACTCAAAGCTCATCCAGATGTTTGTAAAGGTGTCACAGACTAGTAGGTGTGGTTTAGGACACAGACTTACTGTGAACTATAAACAATAACAAAAACTTGTGTATCTGAATGCTGCGTCGGCCATCTTGGAGCAGGACGTTCTGATCTAGAGTCAGTTTTAGTGCTGACGATGTATCTGATGTAACATCAGTCTTCTACCAGCTCTACTGCTTTCCGAAGAGTCTGTGAGCTTTTATTCATCTTTATAGTTCACAGTTAATCTGTCCTATAGCCTAACATAGCAACACCTTAGCAACCAGCTCGCAACAACTTAGAAACAACCTAGTAACATTATAGCAAAACCATAGCTTAGTAACACCTTAATAACCACTCATCAAAACAATAGCAACCACGTAGCAACACCATAAGCAACCACCTAGCAACATCTCAGCAAACCATCTAGTTTCACCACAGCAACAACCTAGCAACCACCATAGCAACTACCTAGCAACCCCATAGCAACAACCTAGCAACCACCTAGGATGTTATAGCAAACACCTAGCAACACATTGGCAGCCACCTAGCAACACCATGGCAACAACCTAGCAACACCTTAGCAACCACAAATTAACACAACAGCAACCACCATGCAACACCTCAGCAACCACCAGGCAACTCCATGATTACCACTTAGTCTGCCTGTACTGGTGAGGTTTTATTACTGTTTAGAGTTCATAGTAAGTCTGACTGTGTCCTAAATCACACCCACAAGTCTGTGACACCTTTACTAATATCGGGATGAGCTTTGAGTGGGAGTTTTGATGTATTATTACAGAAACAACGTGGTGGTGTATATAAAAGTATGTGTATTATTATGTGCTTCATTTTTTTGTATTTATAATGGATTCAAACATAAGCCACAGCTTAAATTCACAGCTAAAGAAGTAAAATTTGGTCCTAAACAAGTCTTCACTGAGGTGCAGAAATATGGAAACTGTGATTATAGAGGGTGTGGCTTCCTTCAGAGCCACACATATGCTAATGTGCGAATCAGCACGTGTTGAAATGAGTCTGGTATGAGAGACGTGTACTGAGTTTAGTCAAGAGGAAGTGCAGAACATGATTCAGTAGTTTTGCAAGACTGTGCAACTCTTTAAAAAAGGAATACATGACTAAATGCTCTGAGGCCTAGTATTTGTATCTTTGTGGGGTCCTCATAATGACAGCAATACAAGTCCGTAGGCCAGTCTTGAGGATATCTATCAGTTTAATTATAGGGGTATGGGTTTAGGTTTTGATAGAGACAGTCCTCACAAATATAGCAATACCAAAGATTTGTGTGTAGGTTAATGAAAGGTTGCGCGGAACAAAGCGGGTCATTATCATGTATAAGAGTGAGCGGCTGCAGCGAGATGACGGACAGAATGAGTAAGAGACCTCAGCGAAGAAGAGAGAGAGGGGGCAGGGAAGAACGGGTGAGAGAAGGAAAGACGGAAAAAAGGGAAGTGGAATGAAGGGAGGGGAGAAGACGAGAAAGAAGAGAGAAGTTTCTTTTCAAACAAATAATTTGTAGTTTATGAAGAACAGTTCTCTAAAGCAGAGACACCCATCTCTGGCTCAGCATTTCTTCTTCCAGTAAGAGAGAGAGAGAAAGAGAGAGAGAGAGAGAGAGAGAGAGAGAGAGAGAGTGAAAGTACAGGCTGAGTGAGACGGTGGGAGGAAATGGTTGAACTGAGGGGGGTTTCCACAGATTTTAATTCTCATAGTTTATACTGTTTAATATGATTTAATGTCAATATAAGACCAGGGAATGTGCAAATGCTCATCATGTACATGTATCACTGTGTCTCAGCAAGCTGAGCAAAGCTGGTCGTCAAATCTAAAACCCAGTCAATTCAATCCGACATCAGTGATGACCTCACATTCATCTACAAACATTGAAGCTTCATTGCATCGCTCTAGTGGATGAAAAAGCTCTCTAACTGTGGCAGTAACTCTGGAGAAAGTAACTGCAGAGAAAGTCTAGAGGAACTCTGTGGTAACTTTTGGGTACATTTGAATTAACTCTGTGGCATTTCTGAAGCACCTGTGGTAATTCTATTCTTCTGGGATTCTATAATTTTCTGGGTAACTGAATGATAAAATTTACATCTAATTTTAGAAACATTCTGGGATAGCTATGGGTAACTCTGGAGCAATATTGAGGTCATCCTGACATACCTATGGGTAACTCGTCAGAAATCTTGAGGTAAGTCTTGGATACCTATGGGTAACTGGAGTATATTTGTGGTAGTTCTAGCACACCTATGGGTAACTCTTGACTAAATTGAGGTCATTCTTGGATAGTTATAAGGAACTCATTGTTCATTTTGATGTAACTCTGCGACAACTGTGGGTAAATGGAATAATCTTAAGGTAACTGGAATATCTATGAGTAAGACTGGAACAAGATTTGAAGTAATTCTGGAATAACTATGGTACTGGAATAATCTTGAGGTAATTCTGGGATAATTATGGAATAATCATGAGGTAATTCTGAAGTAACTCTGCAATCATTTTGGGGTAACTCCCGATTAACACTTGGGTGTCAATTGCTACCACTCTGGAGTAACTACAGTTAATTCAGTAGAACCTCTTGAATAAATACAGGGTGAATTGTGTGTAATCATAGGATACCTCTGTAGAATAAGTTTGGGGGTAACTCTGGAGTTACTTTTAAGGACTTAGAACAATGTCACCTATGTTGTTTCTGGAGATCTGTCTTACTTTAGAGTATAGCTTTGGAGTCAATGCAGAACAATTCTACAGTAACTCTTGAGTAACAGGTAATTCTAGAGTGTCTGCATAAAAAGAGAATTCTGGGGTAACTATGGAATAACTTGAGTAACTATGGGGTAACTACAGTATATACTAGGTAATTATAGGAAGTCATTTGGAGTAACTCTAGGTTAAATTCTGTAGAAACTCCGGAGTAACTAGAGGTCAATTTTGTAGTAACTGGGCTAGCTCTTGAGAAACTTTGGATAAAGTCTAAAGTTAGTTAATTTAGTAGAAACCCTGGAAAAATTAACTGGAGTACTCTAACCCTAAGAAAACCTAAAAAAAACTGGAGTCATTTTGGGGTAACTGTGGGGGAACTTTGTTAAATGATGTCCAGTTTCTTACAGAAAAGTGAAAACATTCATTCAGCAGGTCTACACACCTGGTCAAAGAGTTGTTTGCCTGTGGTGTTGGGCAGAATGGCAAACTCCAACTCTGCATCCATTGTTGTCACACGTACACTGATCTGCAACAAACAGACACAAACAAAAGTAATTAGACAGTATTCGATACCTACCAGATGAGACTGTAGTTTGATTCTGATTGGTCTGTATCTACTAGAGGAAACTTTAGTCTGGTTCTGATTGGTCTGTATCTACAAGAGGAGACTGTAGTCTATTTCTGATTGGTCTGTATCTACTAGAGCAGTGGTTCTCAACCGGGGGTGCACACACACCTTCTGGGGGGGGGGGGGGGGGG
>BRDA01006169.1:23698-42545 GCA_036984385.1 Crenuchus spilurus
TAAAATATTGACATTTGCCATCTCCACATCATTGCATTCAGTTTTTATTCACAATTTGTTTAGTGTCCCGACTTTTTTGGAATCCGGTTTGTATAAACAATAACAAAAACTTGTGTAGCTAAATGCTGCATTAGCCATCTTGGAGCAGGAAGTGCTGATCTAGAGTCAGTTTTAGTGTTGATGATTAATCTGATGTAAGATCAGTCTTCTACCAGCCCTACTGCTTTTTGAAGTGTCTGTGAGCTTTTATTCATCTTTATAGTTCACAGTAAGTCTGACTTTGTCATACAGCCTAACATAGCTACACATCAGCAACCAGCTATTAATATCTCAGCAACCACCTATCAACACCTTAGCAACCATCTAGCAACATCTCCATCAACCACCTATCAACACTTTAGCAACCATCTAGTAACATCTCCGCAACCATCTACTAACACCTCAGTAACCACCTAGCAACACAACAGCAACCAGCTATTACCACCTCAGCAACCACCTAGCAGCGCCTCAGCAACAACCTAGCAATACCTCAGCAACCACCTAGCAACACCAGAGCAACCACCTAGCAACAACTCAGTAATCACCTAGCAACATCTTGGCAATCACCTTTCAAAACCTTAGCAACCACCTAGCAACACCTTAATGGATATGATACGTATCATAATACAGAAGTTGTAATATTATATAATGTGATATATTGTGATAGTGTAAGTAAGGTGATATTTTACATCTAATTTTAGTAAAATTATCCTTACACTACTTGTTTCTGTTGGGAGTGGAAGAGTCTAATGGCTGAAGATAGCTTACAACACTGCCATCTCATGGGTATAAACACAACACAAAATGAACCACAAAACCTTACCTATAAAATATTCATAAAAAATCTGAAAACAAAACATAATACTGCAATACTTAGTGCAGACTGTACTAAAATTTACAGACTAATATCTGATATTTGAGTGTTTTATATGTGCAAACTTATCAACTATGCAAATACAGCAGATCTGAGAGGGTTGTAATAGCTCTTCTAAACAGCTGTAGCCCTAGCACTGAACTTCAGCACATTCTGTATAGTCCTGTTAGTGTGGAGCGCTATGTGTTAATAGGTTTTGACTGTGTCAGAGAGAGAGAAAGAACGAGAGAGAGAGAGAGAGAGAGAGAGAGAGAGAGAGGGAGGGAAGGTAATAAATAGCTGAGCTGAGGCCCACACCCCCATGTGCTGCCCAGTCCACAATGCCCTGCTTTATCTACCAGCTGTGAGCCTGATTACAGAAACCCCACCAAAGACCCCCCACCTCTCTCTCTCTCTCTATCTCTCACTCTCTCACACTGATTGAACGAGGGGAGTTTCACACTTACAGAACATAGACCTAACAAACAACACTCACATACCCAAATCAGAGCTGTAAGAGTCTGTCGATATAATCAATATCATGATACAGGAGTTCTGATATAGTATAATGTGATATATTGAGATACTGTAAGTAAGGTGATATATTCTGATAATTTATATCAAATTTTAGAACTATCCTTACACTACGTGTTTCTCTTGGAGTGGAAGAGTGTAATAGCTGATGTTTCAACAATGACATCTAATAGTCAGGGGTTTAAACACAACATCAGACTTGAGACTCTGGGCTCAATGCCTTGTTATCGTTAATTTCCCAATTTCATAGTGATACAAATCAGTTTACCTGTATACCTGGCAACCCAACCCAGAGGTGGAGGTGAGCAGATAACCCTGCCTGGCACTGTGTCCAGAGACATCATTTGGGTGGCATTTGTTGATCAAGCTAACAATGTTTAAACAACAGCATGCAATGTTTTTTTAAGTAAAAGTTTGTACTTTCTATTCCAAGATGGCTGAAGCAGCATTCAGCTACACAAGTTTTTGTCATAGCTTTAATCTCACAGTAAGTCTGACCACACCCACTAGTCTTTTTACACAGTGAAGAGAAATGTCTTTCTCAGCTCGTCAGATATGAAGCTCTAAAATTATTTGTGTTCTAGATATTTATTGTTGCACGTGATCCATTTTAATGTAGGACAGAATAACACGAGGATGATATTTAATCAAAACACAAACAGGACAAATATGCACTAAAGAGGCCCGCAGTGTGTGTGTGTGTGTGTGTGTGTGTGTGTGTGTGTGTGTGTGAGTGTTTCACATTCTTACATCAGCAAACTGGAACACTGGTAGAACAAATAGAACTCTCTCAAGAACTCAAGAGCTGTGTCTCTTGCTCTCCTTTTTTCTCTCCCTTTTCTCTCCATGTCTTTGCTGTTTCTCTCTCACTTTTTTCATGTCTCTGTCCTTTCTCGCCTGCTCTCCTCTGTATCTCTCTCCCTCTTACTTTCTCTGTCTTCCTCTCACTCTGTCTCCCTCGGTACCTCTCTTTCTCTCTCATTTTTTTCTCTCTCTCATTTTCTCTCTCTCTTTCTGCCTTTTTAGGTTATAAATAGTTTGTGTGTTCAGAATGCTCATTTCTGTCTAGGAAGGGTGTGTGTGTATGTATGTGTGTGTTAGGTGTGGTCAGAACTTTGAGGCCGCCAAAGTTGCTATTTTTAGGACACTGACACTGCTTTCTTTCACCTTCACACACACACACACACACACACACACACACACGCACACACGCACACACGCACACACACACACACACACGCGCACACATACACAGACACACACACACTCAGAGTTGGACTCACAGTCTGAGCTGTCTGAAGGTGGTCAGTAGTCGTCCAGTGTAATTGAGCTCCTCCATTGAGATGTGAACAGTCCAGCAAAGTCCAGAACTTTCTCTCAAACCACCCACAGCTCTGCTTTATTAAACTCTCTTAATCTGCGTGTGTGTGTGTGTGTGTGTGTGTGTGTGTGTGTGTGTGTGTGTGTGTGTGTGTGTGTGTGTGTGTGTGTGTGTGTTAATGCTTTTAATCCCACCAACACACACTATGGTCCACCACTCCCCCACTACCTTGGTCAGTACTTAAACAGCACAAGCACCTCTCCTCCTGGAACGGTTCTGGACGCTCTGTTGGTCTCTAGGTCAGTAAAGTGGGTTCTTAGATTACCTGAGGGAAAGGATTAGACTTTTCTTCTTTCTAGCATTTTATATTCAAATAAGAACCTATAAGCAGCAGACCAGTGAAGAAAAAATATTCCAGCATTCTGTGCTAGAGCATTACTAAATTCTACTGTAGAGCATTTTGGTATTCTACTGTATAAAATTTCAGTATTCTATTCTAAAGAACTTGGTATGCTCCTCTAGAGCAGTTCAGTATTCAACCCTAGAACATTCCAGCATCTACTCTAGAATATTTCAGTATTCAACCCTAGAACATTCCAGCATCTACTCTAGAATATTTCAGTATTCAACCGTAGAACATTCCAGCATCTACTCTAGAATATTTCAGCATTCTATTCTAGAACAATTCCAGAATTTAACAATTTCTCTGTTATATACAGACCACACTGTAGAGCATTTAAGAATTTTAAATATAAGACTGAAATAATATAATGTCCTTACATGTAACTGCTTATTATAATGTTATTTGATATTTTCAGTAGACGTTGTTGCTTATTATTGCACAAAAAAAATCACAGTCTCTGTAAGGAGAGCAGATACAGAGAGAGAGAGTTAGAGTTTAATACAGTAACTCTGTGCACAGGAAAAGGGGCTGCATTCAGTACTCACTACCGCACTGAGTATGTGAGCGTGTGTGTGTGTGTGTGTGTGTGTGTGTGTGTGTGTGTGTGTGTGTGTGAGTGTGTGTGTATGTGTTCTGTGTGAAACTCCATATAAGGCACTGAGCGACCCAACCAGCCCAGAACAGGAAACGGTAAAACAGGAAGTGATGTAAGTACAGAAACCTTGAGTCACTGTGAGAGACTCACACACACACTAGTCTCATATCATATTTCTCATTCTGAGATTTCTGCAAAAATATACATTTATTATTACTATGATATGAGCCATATATGACTTGTAATTGTTTCCAGTGAAAGTGTTTCATTGGTAGAGCATTTTCCTATTATTTCAGTACTCAAACTGTCCTAAACCACATCAAATTGTCTACTCTGTTGGTATCAACAACTAGAATTCAACAGTCACCTAAACAGATCAGTCATTCTGTAAAAATATTACCAAAGCTTCTGCGTAGCCACTTAAACCTCATCTAGATGTTAATGAAAGTCTCAATCACAATGATGTTGCTAGGTGTTTACTAAGGTGCAGCTGTGTGGTTGCTAAGGTACCCTAAGTGGTTGCTAAGGCATTGCTAGGTGGTTGCTAAGGTATCCATGGTGGTTATTAAGTATCCTGGGTGGTAGGTAGGGCTGCCACAAATGATTATTTTTATAGTCGATTAATCACTGATTATTTTTTAAGATTAGTCGACTACGTTACGACTACGACATACGTTAATTGAATATAAAACATACAGCTTATCGCACTAGAATGCAGCTGCTATTATATAAGCGTCATTAGATTTCAGCTATATGCTAACTAAAAATAAAAACTATTAAGACCATAGTTCATTAAACCTTTAATGAAATATGCAGCTTGTTGCAACAAACAATTATTTAACTCTTTAGCATAAAGTGTAAACGTAGCACTGAAATGTAACGTTAGAAAACATTAGCATTGCTATTCAAACACATGACTGTTATAACATTACAGAAAACACATGAATGTGTGCTAAAGCTAATGAATCAAATAGTCATCGCTAATGTTAACTTTTACAGCTATCAATATGAGTAAGCAGCAAGTTAACTCTCATTTTACGCTAACTTTAGCAGCTAACTAGCAATTTAGCTGATAGAGATGACGGTCCCTCTTCATCAGTAGTCGCGTTTCCATTGCAGTTTTGCACAAAACTTTATCGATATTCTGTTTTGTCGAAAAAACTATTCGACAAAACAAGTTTCGCAATTGTGGTGTTTCCATTAAATGCAAAATACTATTATAAAATCACAGGTGAATATGTTTGTTCTCGCGATAAGTCATTACAAACATGGCGGCAGTGGATGTAAACACATACTTCAGCTTTATACATACTGCTACCACAGCATTAGCGCTCATCATCAGCCATCAGAGGAGACGTCGACTTATCGAGGCTTTGGAGTGATAAGCCCCTTATACTTGGGTGCGGCTACATATGCGGCGTTTTTGGGAAACTGTAGTCAATGATTTTACAGAAGAGCTGTGGATTCAACATTTTAGAATGACACACTCAACTTTTAATGAACTTTGTGATGCTGTGAGATCTCTAGTGGAGCCAGCTGCACATTGTCCAAGGATTCTCCTCGTTATTCCAAATATACAGCGTCATCTTCATCCTCTTACTTTGTGTTGTTGTTTTCTTCTTCGTCGTCTTTTTCGCCAATACAAATGTCCGGGTGTTGATCATGTGACTCCCTTAATGCGAAAAAAGTCTGTTCGAGTGTTTCCATTACACTTTTACGATATAAACCAATTTTGATACGACTGAAAAACCACCTATTGTCACAATCAGCCACAACATGCTTCCTTTTCAGGTGCTCGTGCATCGCAGTTGTGCTGCCATGGAAGGCAAGTTCTGCCTTGCAGATATTGCATTGCACATGTTTCTCTTTCATTTTCTTAAAATTATCCCACTCTTTTGAGCTCCGTTGCCGGGTAGCAAGCTATAGCAGAGCCTGTCTGTATAACGTCCTGTGATGTCATCCACGGCCTACCCCGGTTACCACTACTGCGCAAGGACAGAAAGGCAGACGCAGCAGTGGAAGGTGCCGCAGCAATTTGGAGAGAAAAAGATTTTAATAGTCGACATAAGGCCAAGTAAAAAAAAAAAATTGGTGATCATCCTTTTTCACCAAAATTTTGGGTCGGGGGGGAGGTGTTTTGTTTTTTTGTTTTTTTTGTGTTGTGGCGGCTTTTGGGGGTGTCGGCCAATCAAATGGCTGCGTGTCGTACGGTATTTGCATAAAGTTCTCTTGTGTGTTTATGGGGTCTATTTTGTAATTATTTGGGGTCTTTAAGAGGAGATTTTTGTATGTGTAATGATTGTTAGTTGTAGTCTAGTCTCTATGAGTTATTTTTAGTGTGTTTTAGTTAAGTTACCGTTAATGTGTGTCTTAGTCAGTTATTCTGTCTTATTTATAGAACCGGCCCTCCGTCTGCTTCTCTGTGTGTGAGTCTGCGCGCACGCTGCGATAATAGTTATTATAATATATTACAGTTAGTTAAAATAATCCATTGTATTTTATTTCATTAGATAACAGGGAAATGAAACGAATTTTATTGGCCGACTGCAGTGTTTTTACGATGCTGGCCACTGCAAAAGCCATGATTTGCATCACAAAAACGACCGGCCATTGGTATTGACAGTTAAGTGTACTGATTTGGGTCACGTCATTGGAAGCATGCAAAATTTGAATGATTCTAGGCCAGACTAGGGTGTTTGGCGCGTTTTTTTGTGTTAAAAAAAACAAAAACAAAAAAACGGTCGGGTGCTTTTTAGAGGGTCGGGCGGGGATGATCACCAATTCTTTTTTTTTACTTGGCCTAATTGTGACTAGTCGACTAATCATGGCAGCCCTAGTGGTAGGTAAGATGTTGCTAAGGCATCCTAGTTGGTTGGTAAGGTGTTGCTTTGGTATTGCTAGGTGGTTGCTAAGGTGTAGCTGTGTGGCTGCTAAGGCATTGCTAGGTGGTGGCTAAGCTATCTAAGGTGGTTGCTAAAGTATCCTGTGTATTAGCTAAGATATTAGGTGGGTTGCTAAGGTACCTAGGTGGTTGCCAAGGTGATGCCAGGTGGTTGCTATGGTGTTGCTAGGTAGTTGCTAAGATGTTGATAAGTTGTTGTGTAAAGTATCATAGGTGGTTGCTAAGGTGCTGATAGGTGGTTGCTACAGAATCCTAGGTGGTTGCTAGGTGGTTGTGAAGATGCTCCTAGGTGGTTGCTAAGGTGTTGATAGGTTGTGCCTAAGTGATTGCTATGATGTTAGGTGGTTGCTAAGGTTTTGCTAAGTGGTTATGAAGATGTTGCTAGGTGGTTGTGAATGTGTTGCAAGTGGTTGCTGACATGTTACTAGGTGGTTGCTGAGGTGTTGCTAGGTGGTAGCTAGGTAAATAATGTAATTTAAACTTAAACTTTGCTTATTAGAAGGTTCTGGGAATGTCCAAGTGTGTTAATTTAGCCAACATGATGAAAAGTCTGATAAAAATCAGCCATTGCTGTAAAGACATCAGAATCTAAATCAACAAAACAGCCCATTTTAACTTCACTGCTTCTGTAATGCCACAAAAAAACAGCATTTACATATATTATTCTACTGAGCCTTCAGCTGTTTAGACCCACCCATTCATGCTACAACATTTCAGCCACTGCTTTTTAAATGAGAAAAAATACAGGACATGACAGTTAGAACAGAGCTCATTTACATATCACTTATCATCACAAAGGTACAGTAACATAAACAAGTGAGTTTAATTGTAAGAGAAAATTATGATATTAATATGAATTTTGGTATATAAACACCATGTGTAAAAATAATCAGATGTTAGATTATAGATTATTGAAAAGAACTTCCCTGAAATGAAAAAAAAAATTACAGGATTGATTGGAAATTCAGAAGAACATCCATTTCAGCGTAATGGCTAACTGTAGATGCCAATAAACTCAAATAATCTGGGGCAATTATCACTGCAGTGTTCATGACGCAGCCTCTGAACATCTACAATCTCTACATCAGTCTAGTGGAGAACAAGATGGAGACAGGAAGCCCCGGCTCAGAGAACAGTATAGAGGTGAGGCCTGTGGGGCAGCACATCTCAGAGGAGTCATAACCAAACATACCAAGTCCTACCAGCTCAGTCTGACTAGTTTTTAACTTTTAACTTTAACATGAACATTAATTTTATGCATATCAGGAAGGGTAGCTTCACCTATAACTACAATTCAGTTTTAATAAGAATAATGAGTTTTATTGCATCAGAAAGTGAAAACATTACGAATGCTTCAAAAGTGATATTTTAGGAAGTGAAATCATCATAAATATACTCAAAATATCAAATATTTCCCACTCAGAGATTCTGCTTTTCTACCCTGATTTTAACTGTTTTGTGTTACTCAGTGTCCAGATAATTTTGTTCTTTTTGAGTATTATTTCTTTAAAAGAGCTCAATTATCAGTGTTATTAGTAGTATTAGTATCATTACTGTAGTGTTACTATTGTAGCAGTATCACATTAGTAATATAGCGAGTTTAGCATAATTATAATAGTTGTTATCATTGTAGTATCATTATAGTAGTGATAGTATTATTAAAGTAATATTCACATAGTATGGTTAGTATTATTTTCACAGGATAACATTATAGTAGTACTATTAGTATTATTATTATAGGGGTAATATAATTATAATAAGGTTAGTATCATAATATTGTTTCATTACAGTAGTATTAAGTATTATATTATTAGTACAGTAGAGTTATTAAAGTAGTACTGGTATTACTAAAGTAGCATTAATATACTATGGTTATCATTACTATTACATTACATTAAAATGCATTTAGCGGACGCTTTTATCCAAAGCGACTTACAATAGTATAAAAATACAAATGCAAAAAATACTAAAGTTAAATAATTAACATTCCGATATCGAATGTTGAATGCATATCAGTACTCATGGGGAGTAGTTGGGATCACTAGAGCAGGTGCTCTTTGAAGAGCTCGGATTTTAGGAGTTTCTTAAAACCAGTGAGGGACACCTCTGCTCTAGTGGTGGTAGGCAGCTTGTTCCACCAAGGAACTACTGAGGAGAACAGTCTGGATTGCTATGTGTGAATGTTAGGCAAAGCAAGGCGACGTTCAGTGGATATACTATAATAGGATTCATAACATTATAGTACTATTATTGAAGTAGTATTAACATAATAGAGGTAGTGTTATGATAAGGCTAGTATCATTATACAGTAATAGAATTAGCATAGTAGAGGTAGAATCATAGCAGTATTACTATTATTAAAATAGTACTAACACGGATAGTGTTATTATAATAAGGATAGCATAATTATAGTAGATTTAGTATTATTATAGTAGCATTAAAATATCCATATTATGATTATTTTAGTAGTATTAGTATAATTACTAATAATATATAATAGTACAATATTCTACAATTTCAAAAATGAGAAGTATTATATATATTTATTGTTTAAGATTATTTTACTTCAACAGTTCAAAATAATAAAGAAGTAGAAGTAAAGAAGAGTTGAGGTTGTGTAAGACCTGATCTTTGTGCTATTTAAGTGGTCTTATAGATGATTAGAGGTCACTGTAGTACTCTCACTGAGGACACCACGCCTTTTGAACGGAAAATTGCGCTAGTTTTTTGGCTCCCCACCCGATTTCCGTCACGCCCCGCCCTTTCTGTGCTGTGATTGGCCAGCGGTTCGCGCATCACAAGCATCCCGCCAGCTCTTGAAAGCGTTTCCCATAATAGCGTTAGCGCCGGATCACCCAATCGGAACGCGGCTTGTCAGAAAACGGGCGGCGAAAAAAGATGAAAAAGTACCAAAAGGATTGCGCCATCCTTCCGGCCCCTCCCCCTAGCGACCGGTCAGAGAAAGTGTTCCGTTAATCAAACAAAACAGCGCAAAAAGTGACTAAAACAGGCTTTAAAGTTCTCAAATCGAGTCGAACAACGTTTACACAAACTTTATCAAACTTTAAGTTAAACTTAGTCCCCGTTTACGACACAAAAAGCACATTTATAGTAGTTCTGACACAAAAGTAACGGTTCATCATCTCTGAGGGAAAACAACAAAAGGAACATCCGGTGTGCTAATGCTAGCGCTAATTGTGAATTCTATTTTAATGTTAATGTAGGGGTTTAAAACACAAAACAAAGGCGAACAAAGCTTTACATTATTCTAAAATACACTTTTTAAAACTGAAGAGACTTTTCATTTTAAACCAGTGCAAGTTTAGACTAATTTACTATCATTTTGGGCTGTTTTATATTCATTTATTCATTAAAATAAATCACAGAACCTGTAAAATAACTTTGCTAAGCCTTCATAGTAGTGAATAAAGTATGGAAACTAATCTGATCACGTCACACGTTACATTTATACCTGAAAAAGTGATCACCTAAAAATACATCATAATGATTGTTTAATAGCACAAAAATCGTCATTTGTTTAAAAATATCTCAAGTACCTGAGCTTAGCTGGTTAAAACATGCACAGAAAGCTTTATAATGTTCTTATAACAGAGGTTACACTCTTAAGCCTGGATTTAGTGGTTTTATTTAGGGATTTTCAGTTTTACGTGGTGGAGCTCAACCTGTGGATTAGAAAAGTAGTAAAACAAGAGATGCTCTCTCTGGCCTCTAAAAGAGGCTCTAAAGGCTGTATTTTTGTGCTGACGTCTGATTTCAGAGACAGTGTAGAGACTGATCTGATGTGTAAAAGCCTGCTTACAGTTCAGAAAAGACTTGTACTCACCGTTTTAGGCATTTTGCTGCTTTTTACAGATCACCTCTCTGTTACTGCTGCTCTGACTGAAGATGAAGAGTCTCCAGAATAAAATCGAACAAGGACCAGAACCAGAACCGCCCCCCACAAAACCAGAAGCGCACACACACACACAGGCCGAGCTGTAGGTGTGTGTACAGACTTTACTTAGTACTGATGTGTTTTATTATCTGTCTGTCTCACAGTGGTACTCTCTCTCTCTCTCTCTCTTTCTCTTCTCTTTCTCTCTCTCTCTCTCTAACGGATCTGTGTGGTAAAGCCACACCCAGCAGAGGGAGGCGGGTTTTTTTGAAGGGGGGAGCAGAATTCCAGCGCGCGGAGGGAGATCCCGGGGATGACGTCATACACTTTTACTCTTCTTAAAGAAATTTCGACAGAGACAGAAAAAAGAGAAAAGAGAGGAGATAGAATAGAAATGAGATAGAATGACATCGGAGAGAGAGAGGCGGCGGGGGGGGGGGAGTGATACAGCAAGATAGAGAAATGTGAGGTAAGGGACAAAAATCTAATGAAATAGAGAAAGTAGGTATAACGTGACAGCAAAAGAGTGAAAAAGTGAGAGAAACATGAAATAGATTAAGATAAAAGAAGTACAGAGAGAACACAGAGAAAGAAAGAGAAAGGGGATAACATGAGACAGAGGGAGAAAAAGTGACAGAGAGAAAAGAGCGAGATATAGTGAAAAAGCAAGAGAAAATACATTTAAAAAGAGAGAGTAGAGAGAAATGGGGAAAGATGGAGGTATAGATAAATTAAAAAGTGATAGACAGAGAGAATGAAAGATAAAAAGATCACATGAGACAGAGAGTTTGAGAATAGAGATAAAGTGAGAGACAGAAACAAGAATGAGACAAAGTGAGACAGAGAAAATGGAGATAAAATGAGACAGAGAGAGAAAAGAAAGTGACAGAAGGAGATAAAGGGAAACAGAAAAATGCAGAATAGGGAGAAAAGGTGAGACAGAAAAGGGTGAAATGGAAAGAGAGAACAGAGGTGGATAGATAGAATAAAAAAAGAGAAAGTGAGACAATGAGATATGATGGAGTAGTGGATGAGTGTAATGGAGATAGTGAGAAAGTAAAAAAGAGAAAGTGTGAGTCTTTATTTAGTTGGAGGAGAACTAAGGTTAAATCCGTGGTGACTTAAACAATCAAAAATAACTTAATACATACACACACACACATACACACACACAGACACACACACACACACTGTAAATACCTGAGTTCCATACATCAGATCTAATGACTATCTGTAGTCCATATCTTACATTTAACTCTGATCTTCACTTATTTTTGTTGTTGTTGTTGTTGTTGTTGATGATGATGATGATGATGCTGATGATATACTATATTAACTATGTTAATACTACAACAATAGTACTAGTAATGATGCTAATGATACTGGTCTTATTATACTTATACTTCCCCTATTATGTTATCACTACTGTAATTATGTTATAGCAACACTAACCTACTATATTAGCACTACTTTCATAATTCCAGTGCTGTAATGATAATAACACTATGAGCTACAATAAAATGAACTAGCCTTACAATAAAAATACAACCACATCTATCTGAATACTACTATAATCCTATTATAATAACACTATATTAATACTAGTTTAATAACACTAATACTATTATAATGATACAAACACTGCTTTGAAACTAGTCTTATAATAACCCAACCCCTCGTATGTTAATGCTACTATAATCCTATTATAGTAACACTATGATGGTACTAATCCTACTGTAATAGTAAGTACTATGAGAGTAACCCTATTATAAAATGCCATTGTAAAACAAAATGCTTCACAAAAAGGTATATAATATAACATCAAAAAGCAAAGCTAGGCCTGGAGAAAACTTTATGATAGGGTTTTGCTGGTCCTGGCAACCGTGATCAGATGTAAAACGCGGAACAGTATGCGGAACTGAAGTTCAGGGTGTCGGTTTCCGGGGAGGACTGTTAGAAAGGCGCACCGCTGGACGCGGAGGTTCTGTTATTGTGTTGCGAAGCGCTGTAGTTCGGTGTGCGGCCCGGTTCTGTAGTTCTGTTCGGCTCTGTTGCTGTGTGTGATTGGTAAGGATGAAACAGAAACAGAAGGAAAAGCACGTTGTGGCCTGGATGAGCCGGGCGGAGTGGGAGCAGTTATTGGAGAACCTACACTCCGGACACGCAGCTCTACAGACACAGGCTCTGCATAGACTGAGCGCCTGGAGGGGCAGGTAAGACTCGCCGTTCAGCACTACTGCAGCTCAGACTCAAAAAACTCAAAATAAACTGTCATATATTTTATATCCACTCCACATAAAGTGACATATTTCAGCCTTTGTGTGTTTTAACGTTGATCAGTACGACTTATAACTCATGTGATGACACTACTGCTGATGAAATATTTAAGATAAGAGTTATTTTATATGGTGTTTAGTGTCTGTTCCTTTACGGTCTTTTCTGTTTTGGAGGTTGTTTAGTTGGAGCAGACTGGAGCTAGAACTAAACTAAATCTGAATCTTGATTTAGAGGAAGATTTAGAGACTGTTTGTGTTGTTCTTTGTGTGTTGTTCTTTAGGTTTGGGAACAACACTCCAGTGGCAGTGGAGAGCACTGCTAACCTGGTCCGCTGTCAAGTTCTAGATAACACGGGCAAACTGGAGGGAGATGACCTGGTTCTGCTGTATGGCATGGCACTTACCAGGTGAGTAAATGTGAGAGAGATTTAATCCAATATATTATTAATATACAAAATATAAAAGTTAATAATAGGGCAGCTGTGGTCTGTTGGTTAGGGATCTGGTCTTGTGACCAGAGGGTTGCCGGTTCAGTCCCCGGGCAAGTCATGACTGAAGTGCCCTTGAGTAAGCCACCTAACCCCCAACTCTTAGTTGCTCTGCATAATATAAATATAATAATAAATGCCTCAGAACACATTTAGTGACCAATTTATGCAGAAATCCAAGTAATCCCAAAGGGTTCACATACTTTTTCTTGCAACTGTAAATTTAAATAGTGGATTATAATATTAACTATTTATGATTGATACATAAGCAGTAAAAACTTGTACAATGTAGATGTAGATTGTACAGTGTAGATTTTACTCCATTAATTTTGTGAACAAGAAGTTATTAAATCTTATTTTTCTTCACTTTTTTCTCAAGGTATTTACAAAAAAATAAAAATGTGATTTCCATTTTAGAAATGCAACTCATTTTAACTTTGTTCCTAAGATCATTAAAGTGATTTTCAACAGTCTGGACACATCTAACTTTTGCAATTTTTATTTAATTTTATGTAGATTTAGTTATATAGTGTTTAAATGATTCAGCTTGTAGAACTCACACATTATACTCATTTATACATTAATCTGCAGTCAGGCTCGTTTTATTTGATTAGAAATATTGATTCCAGACCTTTGCACAATATAAACATTTTTGAATGCTACTATAAGTCCTGAAATAGCTTCCTGTTCTCAGCTGACATGTGGTTTTAATTCATGGGAGATGTTTTGTGTGCCTGTTTAGGTTTGTTAATCTCATACTGGAGCGGCAGCAAGGCAGAGTAGCCAAACCTTTGCGGCATCTTGCTAGTAAGGTAAGCCTGTCTTAAACGGCCCCTATCATGGAAAAAAAACACATTTTCTTTCATTTTGTAATAAAAATGCTTACCAATATTTGCAAACATTGTTAAAGGAAAAAACTTTTCTCTAGTTCATATGTGGAAACTAAACATTATAAACGACCGTGGCCTAGAAGACCCAACCCGCTGGAAATTCACAAACGAGCACATTGCAATTACAGAAAACACTTTCATCAGAATGACAACATGGGCACTACATTTAACAAACGTGCTGCAGATTTACAAACATGGTGCTAGTTCACATATGCTTTGCAAAACCGTTCACAACACAATGGAAGTGTTTCTGGGGGACACTTAAAGGATGTGAGACCATGCCATATGTAAACCCCGCTGAGCCACTCAGCATTTCTATTGAGAAGCAAGTTTGGTTATATTTGTGTATAAAACCTTATGTTTTATATATAATAATATAGTAATAATAATATACAGCAGTATAAAATAATTATATATATATATATATATATATATATAATTAGGGTTGGGCGGTATTGGTGTTTTTCATACCTTGGCTTGAGAAAATAGTTTGAGAAAATGCCGCGGTATTATCGGTGGTGGCTGCTGCAGCAGCTGAGTCTCCCCCCCGACAGTATTCCCGCTAGTGCAAGCGCAGAGAGGGAGAGAAAAAATTGCGCAAGCAGGCACGGAGAGAGAGACGTCCACATTCATTCATGACTTGCAGCAAATTTGTTTTGCTTCTATCTAACAAAATAAATGAAATTAAGACACTGAAATTAACTTTAATATGATCATCAGAGCGGGAATCGCAGCGTGCGCGCAGTTTCACTCACACCACACACACACACACACACACACACACACACGCTGTCAGAGAAGCAGACAGAAGGCCAGTTGTATAAATAAGACAGAATAACTTTACCAGAGACCGAAATAAACAATTACTTGTTTAATTTTGAAATTAAAGTGTTGTGTGTGTGTTTCTGTGAAACTGGCGCTGTGTTTTGCTGATGTGTGAAGCACGTTTAAGTCCCAGTTTTAATAGACTTCTTTCTGAAATTTGCCGCATTACACGTTACATCATGTGACTAATACCGTCATAATTTTTAGATACCATCACCATATTTAAATACAGCGGTATAACAAAATACCTTTATACCGCCCAAGCCTTATACATATATATGTATATATAAACTAGCAGCGCATTTGTTAAATGTATTGTCCATGTTGTCATTTTGATGAAAGTGTTTTCTGTGATTGCAACATGTTTGTGAATCTGCAGCTTGTTTTTGAATCTGGAGTGCGTCAGGTCATCTCGGCCACCTTAATAAACATCCAATTTAAAATTCACAGTTTTTATTGTCACAGAAACCATTGCATTTGCACATACCTGTTTGTTGAGCCTACAGGAGATAGGCCCAACATAGATAGGCTACAGGGCCAATCAGAACAGAGATAATTTACATATGTCAGTCTTAAAGCGACAGTAATGAAAAAATCTGTTTCATTTTAAGAGATAAAATGAGCTTGGAAACTGATCATGTGAACATACTCTTTTTGTAGATGTGTTGGAAAACAACTGATATTTAATACCAAAATTTGGCAGACACTGCTTATTTAAATTATTTTAATGTAACTTATCTAATGTCAAGTGTAAGTAACATATTATGGCCGTCAGTGGTCATTACAGGGAGTTGCAAAGTAGCCAGCAGAGGATGTTGTGTACAAGATTTGATACACAATAATCATTTAGAATTCTTAGTCATAATTTAAATACAGAACCACTACACTTTTTTTCATTTATATCAAATAATATATCATCTCCTGATATATTGTCTGTCCTTACTGTTTTATACATAAATAAACACAAGTGTTATAAGTGGACATCAGGGGAAATAAAATATGGGTTTCTGTCTCTCTCTCACACACACACACACACACACACTCTCTGTCACACACACACACACACACACACACTCTGTCTCTCTCTCTCACACACACACACACACACACACACACACACACACACACACACACACACACACTCTGTCTCTCTCTCACACACACACACACACACTCTCTCTCTTTTTCTCTCTCCCAGGTAAATATTCCTGAGTGGATAGTGAACCTAAGGCACGATGTGACACATGGCAGACTGCCCTCACTGAAGTGGTGTCGGAAAGGTAAAATATAGACTCACTCATGCTCTGTCTTTCATACTAGTGCATCTCAAAAAATTTAATATGGTTAAAGAGTGGTAATTTATCATTTAAAAATACAAAGGTCATTTTAATGCACATAGATAATATATTTGATATTCATTACACATTTACAGCATTTGGCAGATGCTCTTATCCAGAGCAATGTACAACACTGCTTTGTTTCCATTAAAAAAATAATCTCTGCTAGTACTGACAGGTTACAGTCCAAACCACTCTTCAGTTCCGTTAGATACACAATTATACACAATATATGAGCATTACAATACATTACAATAAGAGTTATAAACTAGTGCTTGCTTAAGTGTTCAACAAAGAGATGAGTCTTCAGTCTGCATTTGAAGATTATGAGGGACTCTGCTGTTTTGGAAGTTTGTTCCACCACCTCAGTGCAAGGACAGAGAAGAGTCTTGATGTTAGTCTTCCACGTGCCTTGAAGGATGGCAGCTCAAGCTGAACCATAATGGCTGCTCAAAGGGTTGGAAGTGTGACTCGACACTTGACCATTGCCATTAGGTAGAGAGAGGCTGGTCTGTTTCTTGCTTTATAGGCAAGCTTCAAGGTTTTGAATCTGATGCGAGCAGCTACAGGAAGCCAGTGGAGTGAAGAGAGAGAACTTGAGTTGATTGAAGACCAAGACCGGTTGAGCAGCTGCATTCTGGATCAGCTGCAGGGGCCTGATGGCTCACATAGGAAGACCATCCAGTAGTGAGTTGCAGTAGTCAAGTCTTGAGATGACAAGAGACTGAACATGCACCTGGGTGGCATCCTTTGTTATAAAGGGTCGGATCTGTTGAATGTTGAAGAGGAGGAACCTGCACAAACGAGTCAAGTTTGCAGTGTAAGTAGAAAACTATAACTGGTCATCAAGGATCACACCAAGGCTTCTTACTTCTTGAGACAGAACGAGGATGGAGTTCTCAAACTGGATAGGAGGTTCAAAATGCAATACATAGATACATATAATTAATGGTTTAATGTGCCACAGAGGGATGTCTAACACCCATGAAAGTACCTACTGTCCAGATCATTAAACATCTACCATACATGTCACTTGCATGTTTGTGTCTGTTTACAGTTTATCAACCTCCTCTACCCTATTAATCACTGAAAAGACCACCGTAGGAACACCATTGTTCAGATTTGATTTGACTGGTGGACTACTACTATGGCCAACGCAAGTTTTTGTTATTGTTTATAAGTTATACTGTGTCCTTAACCACACCCGCTAGTTTGTGACACCTTTGCTAACATCTGGAGGAGCTGTGAGAGTCTTCAGAGACATTTGGTTCATGTTTTTACAGAAACAACTGGACTATTTAATTGTTCTTGTGGTTGTTGGCAACATTTCAACTCGAGAAGCAAAATTGTCACTTACTTGTCTTAGCTGATTGACTGCACGAGATAAATGAAGGAATGTGTTTTAATATTAAAATATTGATCAGTAATGTGTGTGTGTGTGTGTAGGATGTGAGTTTGTGTTAAACTGGCTCAGACAGGAGTACTGGTCCCGGCAGCTAAATGGCCGCCTGATAGAAGACTGGAGCTCTTCTTCAGAGGAAGAGGAGGATGAAGAAGAGAGGAGCAGAAGGCATGAGAAAGAGAAGGCGAAAAGGCAGAGGGAGATAGAGGGACATAGTGAGTATGAGAGAGACACACACACATACTGAGAGATATGAGTATGATGATAATAATCAGCAATAATGGTCATTATAATATGATTATTTCTAATGTTAATATGATGCTGTAGTATTATTCTGCATGAGAGATGATCATAATATTCATACTAATAATAAAAAGTTTCAGAGTAACTTTATTAGGTTTAATTGTCCTGTATAATCAACCTGTATATTATTCTATAGATATTACACAATATTATTGACATAACCGTTCAACAAATAATGAATCAATGTTTATAAACAACAGAAAATTCACAATTAATATGAGGGGAAACGTTACTTTTATTCATGTGTCCAAAACATGAGTTTCTGCAGGCAGCCACACATTTTTACATTTTTTACTATAGGAATTGAATGGGCATAAATGTGTTTTATTTATTTATTTATATATATATATATATTACCCCAAAGTAATTAGCCTCAAAGCATGATGTTTCCACCCCCATGCTTAACAGTAGGTATGGTGTTCTTGGGATGCAACTCAGCATTCTTTTTCCTCCAAACATGGTGTGTGGACTTGAGTACCATAAAGCTCTATTTTGGTCTCATCTGACCACATGACCTTCTCCCATGCCTCCTCTGGTCACTGGCGAACTTGAAATGGGCCTGGATATGTGCTGGCATGAGCAGGGGGACCTTGAATGCCCTGCATGATTTTGAACCATGATGGCATAGTGTGTTACTAAATACCATGAGTTCAGGTGTGTGGTACAAACCTCCTTTTTCTTACGACTCAACGTAGGGTTCTTGTGGTATGGATGACAATTCGTACCCCCACCTTTGTAGTACGAAACTCCGATTAATGAAACCCCATTATATATATATATATAT
>BRDA01006169.1:44143-54842 GCA_036984385.1 Crenuchus spilurus
CAACATCACACAGAATCATCACAATGTCATATTTTAATCATATGTTCTCATTTCTCATATCACATTTTATGTGCAGTCCCAATAGTCATCAAATTATTTTGACAGAATTGAATTAAAATGGCACTAAATTAATTTATAAAACTCTACACAAATATCAAAAATCTAAACACAGCTCAACAGCTGTTAGTCATCACCAGTTTCATAAGAGAGCTCAGCTTAAGCAGACCATATAAATAAAGCATCTATGATTTAGTGTTTAGAATTGGGTTTAAACCTGTTGTAGTTGAGCAGTGACTAGTTGTGTAATTCTGTATCTGTCCACTAGAGGTCAGTGGGAACAAACAGTTTAGTTATCTGAAAGCAGTGAGTGGTTTAATGACTTGGGCTGTGTATTAAAGGGTCCAGATCTTACATTTGTTTTGTATTTTATTATATAACAGATTTTTATGTGTTTTCTGTGAATTCCTGATAAATTGTCACTCCATCTTGCTGTTCAGCAATAAAATATTAAACAACATTAATTTACAGACCCCAACAATATATATAATATGGTGTATATGCTGAATGGATGGAACTAAACAGCAGTAGGCTGAGTGGCTGGAGCTAAACTGCTGTAGGCTGAATGGGTGGGGCTAAACCTCTACATGCTGAATGGGTGGAGCTAAACTGCCCTACTATGTTTGAGTGGGATTAAACTGCTATAGGATGAATAGGTGTGGCTTATCTACAGTAGGCTGAATAGGTGTTGCAAAATTGCAGTAATCTGGAGGGGTGGGGCTAAACTGCAATAGCAGACCTAGACATCAAATTACGCTGATAAGATTTTCTTGGTTAATAATTGTTTGTAATGGAGTGTATGTATTGTATCTAATTATATTTAGGGATGTGTGACTAGTTAATGTTGTATATAATGGTGTATAACTAGTTAAGGGCTGTTGTACAACTGTGTATAATAATGTATAGCTGGTTAAGAATTCTTTATGATGGTATATAGGGAGGTATAAAATAGTATATAATGGTTATATTGTATATAATGGTATTTAGGACTGTATAACTGATTACAGAGTGTATATAATGGTGCATGGGGACGTGTAACTTGGAAAGGATTGTATAACATTGCGTATAGGGATGTACAGTATGACTAGTTACAGGTGGTGTATATTAATGTGTATGTGGTCAAAGATTGAATATAAGTTGTGTAACTGCTTTAAAATGTAGCATATTGTTGTATAGTAAATCATTAATTATTATGAGTATTGCATTTGAATAAATACTGTAAATATTTTCTTTAATATTTGTAATTTGAGTAACTAAGTGTGGTGGTCAGTGGGAACCATGTGCTGATCAACAATTGTGCCTGACCTCGCGCTGCACCGTGCCATGCCATGGCGCTGCGATAAGTTGCTACTCAAAAAAAAAAAAAAAAAAAGTTGGCAGGTCTGCATTAGTCTAAATGGGTGAAGCTAAACTGCACTGGTCTGAATGGGTGGATGTACATGCAGTAAAGACATTGTTTCTGTGACATCACAAAAACAGTGACTTCAGCACATGCTGTTGTTGTTGTGTATAGTTTGTATACAACCTGTATGTTGTGTTGAGTGAGTTTTTTTTACTAGTTCATATTCAGAGTAAATCTGGTGGTTTATTAAACGTTCAGATCGGATGTCAGATCAGGAAGTCTGAGGTGAGCAAAGCCTGAGTCAGTTTTTCTGATCAAAGTGTTGGGGACTCTTGCACTTAAAACTGGTCACGATGAGCATTTTAACACACACACACACACACACACACACCCCTCCCTCTCTTTCTCTCTCCCTGCAGTGAAACCCCTTAAGTGCATCCTCTCTGGTTGCCGTGGGCACAGCCAATAAGTGTGTTTCCCCTATGACGCTCAGTGTGTGGGCGAGAGACAGAGAGAGAAACGTGAGAGGGAGAGAGAAAAAAACATGGGAGTGAGGGAAAGCAATTTGAGAGAGAAACGTGGGAGAGAGAGAGCTGTGGGGGAGCTGGAGAGAGAAAAAGAAATAGAGAGAAATGTATCGGCAGAGAGAAACGTGGGAGAGAGTGAACTGTGGGTGAGACGGCAACAGCGAGAAATATGGTTGAGAAAGAGAGGGAGAAAAAATGTGGGAGAGAGGGAAATTAATGTGAGGAGAGAGAGAGAGAGCTGTGGGGGAGATGGAGAGAGAGAAAGAACCAAGAGAGGGAGAGGAATGTGTGGGGTAGAGATGGTGAGCTGTGGCGGAGATGGTGAGAGAGAGAGATGTGGGTGAGATTGGGAGAGAGAAAAACAGGAGAGAGGGAAAGCAATGTGGGGAAGAGAGAGAAATGAGAGATGTGGGGGGGAGAAAGAGAGAGAGAGAAACATGGGGCAAAAGAAACATGGGGGAGAAATGTGGGATAGACAGAGTGTGAGAGTGAGAATGAGAGACACAAAGAGTGACCAAGCATAGAGATGTTGGAGAGAGTACCCTGATGAGAGAACAAGGATAAACAGAGAGAGTGGGGGAACGAGAGACATGGGTTGAGAACAAGGATTAAGAGAGAGAAATAGAAACATGGGGGGGGGGGAAAGAGGGGAGAGAGGACTAGTTAAGAGAAATGCTGACACAGAGATAAATGTAGGAGGGGGAGACCTTGAGAGTGAACAGGAGAGGCTCATAGTGACTCATGTATGTGAGGAGTAATGTCTTTTAAACTATTAAATAAATGGTTTATAATTGTAGGTGTATGAGGAGTTATTGAGGCGAGGTTTGGAGAACGGACCTTGGCCCGACGCCACCACAGACCTCGGCTGGATCCTCGCTCAGATCAAACAATTCAACTCTGAGTACAGGTGTGCGTGTGTGTGTGTGTGTGTGTGTGCTGTTAGGATTCACAAAATCATAGAAAAAGAAATTAGATTTGTGAAAAGCTAAGCACTAATGAATATAATGAACAAAATGTAATTAACATAATTAAAAGGCTGTTTATGGTAACTGGTGGTAATTACAACAAAAAAGCAAAAATAAAATAAAATTCACATTGTAGAGAGTTTCTATCACGTGCATTCTGTTCATTATGCCATCTAATGTAATTGTAGTCTTTGACCACCAGAGGTCACTGTGAAAACACAGCTAACATACAGTCACACTCTTTCATCTCCTTAGTGGCCTTACAGCTTCTTCCATTCTGCAGTAAAAACTGGATTTTTAGTTTAAACTCTAAAGATTGGCAAGTTATCATTTAATGCAGAAAAGTGCAGATTAATTCACATTACTTATGCTTCAGAGATAAACATTTATTTTTTTAAGATATGATAGCAGTACATGTAGTTTACAGTATAAAAGTAAGTAAAGGTTCTTTATGCATGAACATGTGCATTATTGACATTGTTTACACTTCAGAATAAACATAAATGTCTTGTGAAAATCAAATTTTGTTGAAAATATAGAGAAAGTCAAATTACACCGCTAATGAGGCCTTACATGAGGTTTATGTGAGGTAAATTGGTGTGTGATGATGATTAAGCTGCAACAATGCTGTAATAATATAGAAGTGACCCTCCTTGATCAGCCGGCCCACTAAAGTTTTATAAACAGCTGTACTGGGAACCTCTAAGCTAAGCCAGAGGTGCACAAACGTTTGCACAAGACTGTATTTACTCTTTGTGTGTTTTAGTGACATACTGATAGATGTGTTAGTCCAGGATGGATTTTTGATCCCAACATCAGAACAGCTGGAGTCTCTGGACATCGACCCATCAGGTAAACACAGACAGCCTTATGTTTCTGGAGGGAAGATAAACCAGTGTCTAAAGATTAAATCTGCATAAACTGACTCTTATGTTTCTTTACTTTAGAGAAAATATACATTAATTAAGATATAAATTATGTTTATATATACATACATATATATATATATATATATATATATATATATATATATATATATATATATATATATATATATAAAATATTCCATTTTAGAAAATTTTAACTATTTATTTTAGTTTATATGTAATATTGATGATAAAATCTGATAAAACAAGTCCTCTTTGGGGACTATTTTACCATACAACATTTGGCATGTGTCCCACCATCATGAACGAATTTTAAAAGCAGTCTAGAATCTCCTCATAAAATCTTCAGTGACATCAGACAGTGTGTCCATAATTATCTGATGTAAAAACTGTCTATGAGGAGCTTTTAGAGACTTCAGATGTCATTAGAACCACTGTGAACTAAACTAAACCAGCTCAGAATGAGTTTGATTATGTCTTAAATATATTAATTATTTTCTTTTTTTCTCTCTTGCTGTCTTTCTCTTCTCAGAAGATCTGGTTGACCCATTAACCCCGTGTTTGCCAAAAGTGTTTTTGCGTTTCTGGTTTCCATTGTGGAAGGTTCTGAACACGCCCTCGTTTGTCACTCTGATTTTGGACAAGCTATTTTCTGAGCTCGCTAATGAGCCGACCAATCGCAGGGCGTATTATGTTTCAGCCTGGATCTCTGAGATTCTGCAGTGCAACAGTATAAGTATGAAACACCTTCAGCCTGTGTTAATGACAGAATAGGCTTTGTTTGTATAACACTATATATTAAAACAATAATTATAATAATTTTAGCTAAAGAAACACATATTCATTGGCAAATAATCCTCATTAAAACTCTGTTGTTATTACTGTCATTTTTGATATTGAAATTGAGTTACATACAGTTTTATCTGCTGGGTCGTGTCTGCAAACTTTTCTGTTTATATTTTGTAAAAATAGGACAAAAGCTTTCAATTATAAAACAGGTCTTAATAAAATATCTTCTATTTATAGATGTTAATGCAAACTGGACCAAATCTGCATGTTCATCACAATTTCTTCTCTTATTACAGTGAACTATGAGTCATATTTCATATAAAAGTAACACACAACTTTATTATCAGTGCTGCTAACTATTCTAAGAGCTAAAAGTGTGTGCGTGTGTGCGTGCGTGTGTGCGTGTGTGTGTGTGTGTGCTACAGGGGAATCTAAAGTATTTAAAAGACAGAAGATGATGATGGAGAGGATTTTTGTCACTAGAGTTTTGTTCCAGTGGCAGGATCTAATAACAGCGTGTCTGAAAGCTCCCTGTCCATCTACGCCATTCTTACTACAACAGTACGTACACATACATTCACACACACACACACACACACACACACACACACACACACACACACACACACACAGATAGACGAAGTACAGTACACGTTCACATTTAAGGTCTTTTTTATGTTGTTGTTGTTTTTTTGTTGTTGTTTTTTTTTACCAATTATAACAATCAACTGTATTCTGTATTATTTAAATATACTTGTATGTTTTGTCAGTACAGTTATACCTACAAAAATGTCTAGTGAAAAAGTTAATTTGTGATTAATTCAAAAAGCTAAAATGTCATATTTTATTCTCATTACACATAAAGTGACATATTTCAGGATTGTGTGTGTTAATATTGATACTGTTTCAGTAGTAATTTACAAAAACTCTAAATTAAATATTCTAATCATTTGAGATTCTGGATTTCTGATTTTCATGAGCTGCTAAACACAAAAGGCTGAAATGACACCTTATTTGTAATGAATATAAATTGACATTTTTAAATGTAATTATGAACACAAATGAACTTTTTCACTATATTGTGACACTGTATATATTTGAAACAGGCGGTGCAGTAATGTGTGTGTTACTGTTTATACATTCTGTATTTTAATTAGTATGTACTGTATATTTACATACTGTGAGGGAGGTAAGATCAACTGTGATATGGTTTGATTTAATTTAATGATTCATTTCTATGAAACATTCAGACAAGAAAATCTCATTCTGTATCAACAGGTTTGAACCCTGATTCTAAAATCTGGCAAATAAAGCAACTAAATTCAGATAATAAAATATGTAATAAAATAGCACATTGATGTGGAATGAAGTAAAAACAATGAAATATATACTCAGAAATAATTTAACAAATGTATGATGAGGCATTTCACTGAATATTCAGATAGACTGATATCAGTACCTACCACCTCCAAATTCACCAGATCTCGGTCAGATCATCTGTGAGATTTCCTGGCAATAGTCTGATCCATGGTGGCTCCAACTCACAACTTACAGCTGCTAACGTCCATGACAGGACGGGTTGAAGCTGTTTTGGTGTCATGAGGAGGACCACAAGCATACAGCAGTGCTTGAAAGTTTGTGAACCCTTTAGATTGTTCTATATTTCTGCAAGAAAATAACCTAAAACATCAAATTTTCACACAAGTGCTAAAAGTAGATAAAGAGAACCCAGTTAAACAAATGAGACACAAATATTATACTTTGTCATTTATTTATTGAAGAAAATGATACAATATGACATATTTGTGAGTGACAAAAGTATGTGAACCTTTAAGATTAGCAGTTAATTAGAAGGTGAAATTAGACTCTGATGTTTTCCATCAATGAGATGACAATCAGGTGTGAGTTGGCACCTTGTTTTATTTAAAAAAACAGGGATCTATCAAAATGTGCTCTTTGCAACACGTTTGTTGAAGTGTATCATGACACAAAGGAGATTTCTGAGGACCTCAGAAAAAGAGTTGTTGATGCTCATCAGGCTGGAAAAGGTCACAAAATCATCTCTGTTTGGACTCCACCTCTCCACAGTCAGAGATTGTGTACAAATGGAGGAAATTAAAGACCATTGTTACCTCTCCAGCAGTGGTCGATCAACAAAGATCACTCCAAGAGCAAGACATGTAATAGTCAGTGAGGTCACAAAGGACCCACAAAGGGTCTCTTCTAAGCAACTGAAGGCCTCTCTCACATTGGCTAATGTTAATGTTCATGAGTCCTCCATCAGGAGAACACTGAACAACAATGGTGTGCATGGCAGGGTTGTAAGGAGAAAGCCACTGCTCTCCAAAAAGAACATTGCTGCTCCTCTGCAGTTTGCTAAAGATCACATGGACAAGCCAGAAGACTATTGGAATAATGTTTTGTGGATGGATGAGACCAAAACAGAACTTTTTGTTTTAAATGAAAAGCGTTATGTTTGGAGAAAGGAAACACTACATTTCAGCATAAAAACCTTATCTCATCTGTGAAACATGGTGGTGGTAGTATCAGGGTTTGGGCCTGTTTTGCTATGTACTGGCCAGGATGGCTTGTCATTATTGATGGAACAATGAATTCTGAATTATATCAAAGAATTGTAAAGAAAATGTCAGGACATCTGTGCATGAACTGAATCTCAAGAGAAGGTGGGTCATCCAGCAAGACAACGACCCTAAACACACAAGTCGTTCTACCAAAGAATGTTTAAAGAACAGTTACCAGAAACGTTTAGTTACAGTTATTGCTGCAAAGTGGAGTCACACTAGATACTGAAAGCAAAGGTTCACATACTTTTGACACTCACAAATGTCATATTGGATCATTTTCCTCAATAAATAAATTACCTACCAAGTATCATATTTTCGTCTTATTTGTTTAACTGACTTGTTTGAAAACCTGATGATGTTTTAGTTCATATTTATGCAGTAATATAGATAAAGGGTTCACAAACTTTCAAGCACCACTGTATCAAGCCCCAGCAGGTACAGAATCTCATCACAACATTGTATCAATACTGCAAGAACGTGGCCAACATTGTCACATTGACACATTGTCGTGCCTACATGGGGCATAATGTTTTGGTTCATAGGTGTATACATGAATTATAATAGCTAATAGCTTATGCTTCTCTCAGGGTTTTGAGTGACATGGATAAGCCCCTCCCCAAAGACACCCAGCAGAACTTGCTCCGCCTCTGCAGCATCTACACCCAGAGCAACCATGGCACCTGCTCATCTGACAACATTGACTCATCTGAGCCTGTATACACATTAGAGAGTCTTCAGGAGAGACTGGGTGGGGCCACGCAAAATGCACACACCCACTCTGCAAACCACACCCTTGACACAGCTCTGGTTTCACCTACTTTGGACCTGCAGGAGTGTTTGAGCACTGAGACTGTCCAGGAAAGAAATGCAGCCCTGCGGGGGTCCCCGTGGAGTGTGTGCACAGGTACAGCGTCTCCTACTCCTCTGATCATCGCTCTGGTGTGAAGGATGTTCCCTGAAACTTTTCAACTTTTAACAGGAATTATTTCACCTCAATGATCTTATTTACATTTTGCCCAGATGCAGTCAAAAGAAATGTTTTGAGTCCAAATTCTGCTTCTTTAGTTTAGAACTGGAGCTATGAGGCTAACATTGTTTACAAACATTAGTCAATAGTCACCACAATATCTCCCAAAGCAACAGAAAATCATCAAACTTTCTTTGAGTCCACTCAAAGCTTATACAGATGTTAGGTGTCACAGACTAGTGGGTGTAGTTTAGGACACAATCGGACAAAAAGTTGTGTAGTACAATCCTGTGTCAGCCATCTTTGAGCAGGAAGTGCCAATCTAGAGTCAGTGCTGATGAGGAATCTGATGTAAAATCAGTCTGAAATATAAAAGTGAATAAAAGCTCACAGACATATGCTTCAGACAGCAGCAGGGCTGGTAGAAGACTGATCTTTCATCAGATTCCTTATTACTGAGAAATTGAGTCTAGATCAGCACTTCCTGCTCCAAGATGTCTGATGCAGCATTCAGCTACACAAGTTTTTGTTATTGTTTATAGTTATAAACCACAGTAAGTCATAAATCACATCCACTAGTTTGTGACACCTCAGGATCAGCTTTCAGTGGTTTCAGAGAATTTTGGTGATATGTTTACAGAAGGTACTAATCTATTGTGGTCATTAATGAGTTCTAGTGTTGGCTGACTAACTACATCTGAGTTAATGTCTAATATCTGTTTTAATATCTCAGAAACTGAAAATTGTGCTGGCCTAAAATTTGCACACATGGTTTTGAAGTTTTCTAAGAGTGACTGTATATAAAACTCCTGTATTCCTCTCCTCCTCCTTTAGATAAAGTCTCCTGGAAATTGTACCCGCTGGGGAAGGTTCCTGGCCAGACAGATGATCCATCGTGTCTGATGATTGAGACGTATTCCACACTGACAGTGTTTGACCAGCAGGTGGAGCTGGAGCAGATTCATCTTCACCATAGCCACAACAGGTGAGAGTAGGGCTAGACTGGTATATCATTATAGCCATACCATGATATTGATTTTCAGGGTTATTTTTTATAGATAATAAGCATTATATGTAGCATATCGGACCTTAAAAAATAAAAATCTCCCTACACAAGTTTTACTTAACCCTATCCAACCTTGTCCTCAGGACAGTCCAGCAGTTAGTAATTCTCATCAGTTATTGATACTTTGTTTCAACAATACTTATTCATCATTATGGTGTGAGTTCAGTTGAGTTCTGAACTGCAGCTGAAACTGCTAACAATACTAAAATAGTAGCGTTATTGAGTATAAAAGTATAAAACTATAAAAGGAAGTCCTGATGAGCTTTTATTCATCTTTATAGTTCATAGTAAGTCTCACTGTGTTCACTTCCACTAGTCTGTCACCTTAACATCCTGATCAGTTTTTGAGAGCATTCAGATGATGCATTTTTTAACAACTTAGCTATTTATGTGACTATTCGGTTATAATGTGTTAGCAATATTAGCCTTGCAGCTCCAGTTCTAATCAAACAAAGCAAAATTTAGACTCCAGATGTGTCTCAGCTGATTGACTACATCTGGTCTGAGAGATAAGTATGTAAATATGATCTTTGATACAGTGATATAGAATATAATGTTCATTTGTGTTAGTGTCACCAAGCACAATCTTGCCCAGTTTTGGGCCATTTGTGGCCCTCTGTAATGTTTGTTTTTGCCTGCAGTGGGCTGATGCAGAACAGAACCGGATCAGACGGACCACTGTGGACCCACAATGACCTCAGCAAACTCAAAGCCGGATTAAAACTGTTCTAACATGTTGCTGCACATACACCGAACATGCATGTATGTTATGTTAATTAACTACTTTTTTACACTATTAAACAACACCAGCTGAGCTTTATTTACACTGTATACATTTTTCTTGGTGAGTAGGGCAATAAAAAAGGTCCAGAATTCCATAATAAAGTTCTGTTACTTTAACGTCGTGTTAAAACCTTTCTTTTTTTTCCTTCAAAAACGTATGTGTTTTTCTTATATGAATACCGGCATACAAAACCAGAACGTTGGCCAAACTAATGTATGTAAAATAGCAGATATACTGTGGCATGCAGCATTTGGGCACCTCTGGTCTAGAGATCAGTGAGTAGAAGATGAACTGATCTCCAAAAGGAAGAAAGTTAGAGGAAACGTCTTATTTAAACCTGATATAGTCGCATGACAATTTAGACATTAAGAACAAAAGTGAAAGCAATGTTTATTGCTGTTTGTTGTTGACTCTGATAATTATACATGTAAAAATATACAGGAAAACCTTGTTAGTACAAATTGTCTTATTTGTACAAATAATAAACTTGTGACATCTCAGACATCAAACAGCTAAACAGTGAAAAATTGTTTAATTTATTTCTAAAAGCTAAACTCATAAATTTATATTCACTACACATGAAGTGACATATTTCAGCTTTTGTATGTTTTAATGTTGATCAGTATGACTTACAAAGTGAGGAAAATAAGTATTTGAACACCCTGCGAATTTGCAAGTTCTCCCACTTAGAAATCATGGAGGGGTCTGAAATGTTCATCTTAGGTGTATG